>BLKR01011316.1:0-34711 GCA_011170035.1 Teleogryllus occipitalis
AATAGAGAGAGAACGAGGGAGAGAGGACGACGGAGAGAGAACGACGGAGAGAAAGAGAGAATGAGGGAAAGAGCGTGGGAGAGAGAGAGGATATGGGATGGCGGGAGCGAGAGAGAAAGAGATAATACGGGGGAGAGAGAGAACGAGGGAGAGAGAAAACGAGGGGAAGAGAACACGAGGGGGAGATAGAACGAAAGAGAGAGAACGACGGATTGAGAGAGAAAGGAACCATCAGAGAGAAAGAAAATGACGGAGAGAGACAAGGAAGAGAGAGTGCGAGGGAGGGGGAGAAAAGCAAGGAAGATAGAGCGGGGAGGGAGAGGGAGCGGCGATGAAAAGCGGAGAAAGAGAGAAATCACATAGTTTTATTCGTGGGTACTTCGTCGCGAGGCATTTTATAACTGTGAACAAAACGCAATGTGACAGGTAGCGACAGATGCGTATATTTTTGTTCTCGCAAGCAGTGTATTATTTAAAGTGAAGTTTCTGAACATTGTTTCTACAAAATACGTATGACACTGAGAATACATTATTCCCTGTGTATGCCGTGTTTTAGTTTTGTTTCACCCTAGTGTTTAGAAAATAATGGTCTTGCATAAGAGATATTTTAATTGCCGTAAGGTACTGCACATATCCCTTTTCTCTCTCACACACTTTTACTGTCTCTCTCTCTTTCTCTCTCTCTCTCTCATTTCACCAGTTAAATTATTGTGACTGCGTACGACTACATAGTTTATCCCAGTAGTGAATGTTCCTCTTGCCATGCGATATTCAGACATCTCTCGTGGAGACTCCGTCGCCCTAGACAACTTTCCTATCATGATCCTTCATCCAATTGTCTCTGCACCCTCCGACTGGAATGATGATCTTTTGTAATCCCAACTTTACGAGTTCACCTGACGTGGCTAAAACTATATTGCGCTTTTGTCTCCCTCCGGATGTCATTTTTAAAATGTTTAGTGTAATCTGTAAATTGGCACTCAAAACTGACATTTTAACATAACTCTTACATTTGAAAGGCTCAAAAATTCTTGACGAAATCCAATATTTCTTTTTAACTTCCCCACTTCAAATGTGATTTTAATATAGTGAGAATTGAAGTAAAATAAATTGGGAAATTATGAAAAGTAGCAAGTGTAGTTGGATCTAAGGCTTATCACACCTTAGCGATGGAATGCCTTCGATGTTACAAGATTGTATTCATTAAAAGGAAATTTTCAGGGAAAAATAATCAAACATTCATCCTGAAATTTAATATAATTTATACAGCAAAAAGTCGTAACCCAAAGCTTGTCAGATGTGAATTGCCTCTTTAGGCTTAAAATAAAACTTCCCGCAAATGATACGAAAGCCTACATCCATTGGCGTGCGCAGCCTAAAACAAGAAGCTGAGCAACTTTCTAGGGTCCACTGGGCCCCCTTTTCCATTAACTTTCTTTACACATGGCACATTTTACTAAAAAGTGAATAAAATATACTAGGATAACGTAATTAGAACATTGATGATACAATTATTTTATACAATAATTCTTTTTATGTTGAACCATTTACAGGGTTGTCGGCTGGTTTGAAAAGTGTCTTTCTCAAATTAATGTGTATCAATTCTCCAAATTATCTGTTTAAAAAAGGGGGAAATAAGGAACTGAAAACTCTGACGGAAATAAAATGTTTTATTTTTGTAGCTAGAGGTCACTTTTAAATGTTTCAGGGAGTCATGAACCATGGATTTCGTCTATCTTTCAACTAGCGAGTTCCACAGACCACGAAAAATTGCAACTGAGTCGTCCCTCAAACATCACCCATCACTAAAGTCCCCTCAAACAAACACGGCACTTGTGCACGAAAACAAGTCGCCACCGACGAATGACGAGACTATTTTCACCGCTGTAATTTTTACGACGCTACCTCAAAGGGTCAACATCGAGAATGTTATTTTTAGTATCAGTACACTTTCCATCACAACTGTCAAGCTGAGAAGTGTCAGCTTGAAGTCATTTCTTTATTGAAGGTTAAAGGAACCTGACTGTATTTTTAAAGTGGAAGTGAGAGAAAAATCAATGGATAAAAGTATGAATCTTTCATTATGCATTAATTACCAAGTAATATTGTTATTCTGGCCAATACTCCTAGCCAATAACACCATCTCTGTCTTTCACCCTACCTCGATCTCTCATACCTGCTCAGTTTATCTCAGAGTCAGCATTGCCGCTGTCTCTGCAGCGACTTTGCCCGTAAGGCCCTACGGTTCGAGTCCCGACAATGGCGACTTTCCGACACTAGCTAGAATTCAACATTCGGTCGTAGTCAGCCGCTGTCTGGAGAATAATTCCAGCGGCCGGCCATAGGCAGTTTCCGTTGTTTCTTGGATCAATACCAGGCGAATTCCGGAGCAGATCCCTAACAAATGGGCCATGGTCCGCACGCTATCTTTTCTTTCCCTTCCTTGACATATCCTCTCTCACACACACACACATTTATACTACACTTTCATGCACTAAACTACGACTGTCGGTAGATCAGCTTGGGGGGAGCCTGGAGCTTGGAGCTTGTCTCGACGGGGGCGGTGTCCCCTAGGGGAAATACCTAGAGGGGAAAATCCTCTACACGCTGACGAGTAGGTCGGTTCGGATCTCACCACTCAGTGGGGGAAGGAATCATCGCCACTTCGGGGGGAAAACCTTAACTATACTAACGGGTGAAATGTTCACAACAGTTAACGTGCCCGGAAAGATCAATAAATACTTCTCTCACACTCTCTGTCTCTCACACTCTTTTACTGCCTTTTCTTGACGACGCTATAACTTTCATCCAACACTGTTCTCCGATATTGACTTAAATTTGGAATATTTTGTAGTTATACTGAATATTTTAAAGTGTAAATAGTTTACGCAGTTGTGCCATTATAATTGTAAATGGTTCAACAATATTTTTATAATTTGGGGAATATTGTATGAAGATGCACATTGTCCCATTAACTTTATTACGATCCAGGCTCGCGTGGGAGTTCACATCACAACCAAACAATCGCTCCTCATGACCAAAAAGTTTAAAAGCGACTTCAAATAAACAATTTTTTAAATAATCGCTCTTCATTCGCCTGTCGGAACCGGCACTTACTCTAAAAAAAAGAACTCATTGTTTTGGGAGCAGGGTTATTTTCATCCATTTATTTAATGCGAATCCTCTTATCACACTATAGTACGTTACTACCTACATATGCCATATAACAATTGAAAGAAAATTAGCAAAAAATAACCATAAAACAAAAACGAGAAACCACTATTAACGGATAGCGTCCGTTAAGATCAATCGAAACAACGTACAAATCTTCTATCAATATGGCGTATGATTGCACTTACTAGAAGAAATGGTATTTCATGATTATATTATTTTTAATTATGAGAACATGGTATTACGAAAAGTAGTGAACGATACACGGCCAATAACATAAATAACAGACTCGGTTGGTTACACGTTTTTTGTTGTTGTTTTTCGGATTAATGACGTTATTTACTATTTCCATTCGGGTGTCACATTTGACCTCAGAGCCATGCTGTAGCATTGAACCGCAAGAATCGACGATGTGCCTTCCTCCCAAGGACAGCCAACGGTGAGTGGGAACGACGACCCAGCGTTTCGGGTCCGGGAATGCGGCAGGTTGCGAGGCGACGCGACCGTGTCCCGCAGAGTCCGCGAGTGCGAGCGGCGGCAGCGGAGTTTCGCCTTGCGGCACCGCGGTCGGTCGGGCGAGCGGGAATCGATAGCCGCGGAAGTCAACACCGCTCGCGAACGACCCGCACCGCGCCGCGCCGCGCCGCGCCGCGCCGCGCCACGCGCCGGGAGGCTGGCCCTGACCAGGGTCAAGTCGCCGGCCTCCAGCGGTCCCTCCGCAAACGGGCTTTCCGCGCAGAGGCAGATCCTGAGCAGAACGACAGGTTCCCCCGGAGGAGGGTTCCCACTGCGTGCAGGACCAAGAGCGTTGCAAATGCCATTCGAGTGTATTAAGAATTCTTGTGACATTTAAGATGATCTTTCATTATCTCACTTTCTCCTTCTCTCTTTCTTCACCTCTCACTATTTCTCCCTCTTTCTTTCTCTCCCTCTCTCTCTTTCTCCTTCTCCCACTCTTTCTCCCTCTCCCACTCGTTCTCCCTCTCTCAATCTTTCTCCCTCTCCCACTCTTTCTCCCTCTCCTACTCTTTCTCCCTCTCTCACTCTTTCTCCCTCTCTCACTCTTTCTCCCTCTCTCACTCTTTCTCCCTCTCACTCTTTCTCCCTCTCTCTCTCTCTTTCGCCCTCTCTCCCTCTTTCAACCCTCTCTCCCTCTTTCTCGCCCTCTGTCCCTCTTTCGCCCTCTTCTTCCCCCTCTCCGCTTTCTCCCTCTCTCACACTTTCTCCCTCTCTCTCACACTTTCTCCCTCTCACACTTTCTCCCTCTCTCACTCTTTCTCCCTCTCTCCTCTTTCTCCCTCTCTCACTCTTTTTCTCCCTCTCTCACTCTTTCTCCCTCTCTCACTCTTTCTCCTCTCTGCTTTCTCCCTCTCACTCTTTTTCCCTCGCCCTCTCTCCTCTGCCTCTCTCTCACTCTTTCACCCTCTCTCACTCTTTCGCCCTCTCTCTCACTCTTTCGCCTCTCTCTCACTCTTTCGCCCTCTCTCACTCTCGCCCTCTCTGCTCTTTCGCCCTCTCACTCTTTCACGCCCTCTCTCACTCTTTGCCCTCTCACTCTTTCGCCCTCTCTCACTCTTCGCCCTCTCACTCTTTCTCCCTCTCTCACTCTTTCGCCCTCTCTCACTCTTTCGCCCTCTCTCACTCTTTCTCCCTCTCTCACTCTTTCTCCCTCTCTCACTCTTTCTCCCTATCTCTCCCTCTCTTTCTCCCTTTCTCTCTTTCTCCCTATTTCCTTCTCTCGCTTTTCCCTCTTTATCTCTCTCATTCTCCCTCTCCTGCCCCACATCTCTCTTTCTCCCTCTCTTTCTTCATCTCTCTCTCTTACACACACATACACACACGCGCGCGCGCGCTCTTTCGCTCACACACACGAACACTATATTTCTCTTTTACACATATACAATGTCTCTCGCGATGTCTCTCATATTCTCTGCCTGTCTCCCTTTCTCCCTCTCTCCTTGTCTCTCTGTCTCCATAGCTCTCTCTCCCTGTCTGTCTCTTTCCCTCCCTCCCTCTCCCCATCTCTCTCTCTCTCTCTCTCTCTCACTCACACACACACACACACACACACACACACATACATACACACGCACACATACCGACGATGCTGCAACCCAAGCCAACCTATATAGCTTTTTGTGCATGACACTCGCCAACAAATAGTACCGCTGGCGTCTTCCGAGATTGTGGGAATGGGCGTATGAGTATGAGAGATTAGCCCATCGCTCATCGCTAATGGGGGACAGGAAGGGAAAGATCGTGCGCCTCCCAGAGCCCATTTTCCGGTTGGTTAAGTTACTGCTTCAGCATCCACTTGGAACCCATCTGAGGAAACCGTGGGAAACGACCTATCAGAGCGGCCGGCCTCTATTATTCTCATCCAGGCAGAGGGCGGCTTAAGCTCAGGCATTTAGTTGATGACAATCACCACCGACGGGACGCAAATATAGGATCTCCGGACCTAAGGGGCTTCATTACAAGCTTGCAACTACATACCCGATAATCTGTTTTGACATTCTTTATATATAAGAAAGAAACAACTTTATTTGAAAAATACATTATTGTGATAATAAACCATCTTTAGGGATCAAGGGGAGAGGGGCAAAAATTTGACGTCACACTGGATACCCCTTATCCCTCAACGTACCCCACATGGAGGAATAAACTCACAATACTCGTCGCTACATTTGACCTAGTTGGCGATAAAACTGCGAGCTTCAACCTCCGCTACGAACATAAAACGGTCTTGACTCTGTGCACCGCATACTTTTCAACGCACTTTGTGCCAAAATACTTGGTTCTCCGATCTCAATGTGCTCCTCTTGTTTCTTTGCGTCTTGCGGCGTACAGAAAGGATTCGTTCATGAGTTACGTGAAGCATTATGACCCCATCGGTCTCCATATTCCTAAAATTAGTCCCTGAACCCGCGATCTGCACTGTCGCCAGAGTACGAAGTGTAAAGCTTCAGGGCACGCAGCTGGCCTCGCAGATGGCCCGGCCGCAGCTGGCACATATCACCCTCGCAACTAAACGAACTTTTCTGCTCGAATCGCGGAGAGTGTTCTGAACAGTGCTGCCAAATTGCTTTGCTGGAAAACAAAGATCCCTACTAACTGAAGGTCCAAAAGTTTCCTTCATAATCAAGTTTCAACGTAAATACCGTCCAACTAATTTAACGTTGCAATTAATGATTATAATAAATAAAATTTATCCAAGGTGCTATAAATTAACATGGTAACAGGTATTAACGTGGATTAACCATTATTAAATTCAAACACTAAATTTTTCTAAACGTCATGGGAGAAAGACATAAGTATGTCCAACATGTCAGATTTCAATTAGTGTGATACAAACTATACTGTCAATATATGATATTTACGTATGTCTGTGAAATGGGTATTGGGAGAAAGAAAGAGAGGAGGTTGTCAGGAAAGTTACGAAATACGGCTATAGCGGTATTTAAATATTGGATGAGAAAATTAGGAATGAAAATCCTTAAGGAGAGTTGGAGGAGGGCCAGAAGAATATTGGATATAAGAAAGACGATGCTAAATTGGATTAGTGATGCTGTAGGGGGAACCGTATTCCTAAATTAAACAATGCCATATGTTGAGGAACAAAGGTATAAAAAGTAACGAGGTGTGCTGACCTATGCATAAAATGTAGAGATCTAGGTAGAAAATTCAAGGTGTGCTCCAGACAGTCTGCTTTGAAGAAGCACGTCCACATTAATCTGACCGAAGATATATTTATACGATGATGTTGAAATGACTGCGTAGATTCGGAAGTTAGCAGCTGAGTTGCATCGCCCCCAGCGAAGTAACGTTGCTCATTGATAAAATTGTACGGACGGTTGTGTCTCAACCACATTATGCACACGAGCGAGCGATTGACAGAGAGTGAGGAAGAGAGAGAGGGAGAGGGAGGGAGAGGGAGTAGAAGAGAGAGACACAGAGAGGGAGAGAGAGAGAGAGAGAGAGAGAGAGAGAGAGAGAGAGAGAGAGAGAGAGAGAGAGAGAGAGAGAGAGAAAAGGAGAGATGGGCAAATCCAAAGAATGAGTTTACTAGTTAACAAGCTTCCGCATAAAATCCATCCATTATAATATATTTGCCTTGCACCAGGGCGATTTGAATCAACACGATATTTGACTGAACCTCTTCACCGAGAGTTCAGACGAATACTGGGAATCCATTATGAAGGTTGTCAAACCTATTCAATTTGCTTCGCATAGTTTCGGCGTGCAGAAAAAACATTGTATTCCTTCTACATCGCTAATGTATAAGGAATCCTACCTTCCAAGATAAATATCGATCGTCTTTCCTAAGAGTAGAACGCAATTTTTTTTTATACTGTTCGCACATTTCCAATGCAACAGTCAAGAAATTTTGTCGATTATCCTTTGAGAACCGTGAATTAATGAGTTTGTGTAAGGCACTAAAGAACTGCAATACATCTAGCTCATTTGAAGCACGCATCTTTTGCAAAAAACAATAACAATAACAATAATAATAATAATAATAATAATAATAATAATAATAATAATAATAATAATAAATTAACATGAATATTAGATCCTCAAAAGTCATGTGAGATTTGGCTAATGATCCTCAAATGATTTTCCAAGCTAAATCCTAAGCGAATGTAATCGATGTGTGGAGACTGAACAAGAATCAACAATGAAATAAAATAAGAATGATTTTTTAAAACATCAAAAATAAGTTGTTTTTTCACATTTCACTGTAGGTGTTGTTTCTTTAGGGATCGAAAATTATTTTGCCTAACAGATTATAAAATACATTTCGGAAATGATACTTAAATTATTCTGTCATTTGGAGAAATTGAAATTCAATTTGTTTCATATCCTTAAATATGTGAATATTTTAGAATATATATATTTTGTTTCTGTTATTGTCCTCGTATGAAATACAACTGAATTCAAAATGAACAGCTCTTTCTCCATGTTCACTAATTCTTAAAGATTGAATCAAGATTAGAAATAAAGAACAAATTTTGGCATTAACTACTCTGTTTTTGTTCCTTACTTTACCGTACTTAATCTTCTTATATTTTTTTACAAAATTCCTCAGAATTTATTAAAAAAAATAAATGACCCAATGATTCAGCCAATATTTGACCTAATTTTACCGACGTTTTAAAATGTTTTATTCAATTTTCTCATAAAATTCTGACATACCTTATACGGAGTTGATAAAATAATAAAAATTGATTGGGAGAATAATTTTCTTGAAAAAAACTATTAATTTGGATAAAATTAGCATAATTCTTATAGAAATTTAAGAAATCAGCAAAGAAAACACAAAAATATTTCCTGTCAAAATTTGTTACCATCTCCGCTTACATTCTGCCGACACTAAATTCCATAAACTTGCTTTAAACACGTGAATAAACCATGAAATTATAAATCTCTCGCTGAGTTAATTGTGTTATGACTTTAGGGGCACTTTAATTGTGTAAACGACGAAAATGTAGTCGATTTCCACCAAAGCATCACACATTCCATTCGCATCACTTGCTCAGAACGGAATCGTCTAAGCAACACGAAAGCCGATGTACAGACTCCTCATTCTTCGTTGTTGCAAAGGTCTAACCCTCAATGCCAGGCACCCGCAGCGTTCGCGCGCCTTTGCTTCAATGGCGCAGTGCGGAAGAGAAGTTTTTTATTACTCGGTAAACAAGCACTTAGCGGCCTCGCGTCGCCCAAAGCAGAGCGTTTTAGTGGCTGTTGGGGGGTCAGGACCGATTTATTAAAAGCTTGAGGCGAAAGCGCTATAAATTCTGGAATAGGTAAACACGCGCGTGAAAGTGCTTTCGTCCAGTTTTCAAAGAACTGTAGAAACGAATATATAAAAATGATGGAATGGTTTTATCGTTCCTATTGATAATGTGTTTGAAAACACACTGTCATTTGAAATAACAACCATTAACGTATTTGACATTATTTTGTCATTTCACAAATATTGGAAATATGATTTTCTGTGAAAACACAGTATAAACGATGATGCTACACAGAAAAAAGGAAAAAATTAATCGTATCATATTGTTTTTCGGCAATTTGTTATTTTCAGATCCTCTAAATCGTCAGAAAATTTAGTTTCAGTGTCTTAGTGACGTGAAAGTGATGATTTGAAATGCAACCGAATTTGCCGCCAAAGAAGCCGGTATGCAACAATCGTTGCATTACAGCCAAACAGGTAAGCTATCTTACAGGGGCAGCGATTTTCACTTACCTGTAGATGGAATAACAGCTTACTGAGTCGAATTCCATTTTCCCGCAAATTTCTCGGGAATGTGCCGGCAAAATTAGAATTTTCGTTCAGCGGCGGAGAAGGTTTCCATTCTTAAAGATTTATTCACTTTTTCATTCATAAACGTATTAAAATGGTACTGTCTTTCTGTTTAGGATATATTCGATGATGCTGAAAGTGACAAGTTGAACACTGAAAAGTGACAGATCGTATTATGACAATTTAAAAACAACTATGACATTCCACAAATAAATAATATTTTTTCTACCAATGCCACCATAAAAAGCAGTAATTTGCATTGAGACGTTTTGTTCATGTGTTATAGCTGAATGGAATAAAGACAACATTTACCTTTAACCATTTGTCTGTTGTTGAGCGCCATTGAAGCGACGAGCCAGTTAAATGCAAGCTTCGTATACGGCAGATGACAAGATACTATCGCAGAACCACACACACGCTTGTGGGCCTAGGTCATCTCCGTAGGTTGGCAATCGTTACAAGCTCCACAGCTGGTCGAAAACGACAGAGACGCCCTCCCTTAGCGGATTGACGAGCTGAATGCGCAAAGCTACTACCATCTAGTGGGCAACTGATGACCTAAAAGCGAAGCGTTGTCAAACTGTCACGCAAACTAATATTTTAAGACTTGCAACCCGTGATACGTAGTCATTAACCGGGACATTCAAATGTATGACATATTTGAACAGTTCAGAGCATAGAGATTTTAAAACCTGAAACACGTGAGAAGCAGTTATTAGCTGGGATATTCAAATGAATCGTATATTTTCACAGTTCAGGGCACAAAGGTAGCAGTATTTTTAACGGAAGCACACGCCAGTAGGTATTTAACCTTACAGGTGGCTCTCAGTGATTAAGGGCAAATTTACTAAGTAAATAATATCGGAAAGAATTTTGCATAAAGCATTACTTCAATTATTGTGTTTGACGACTCACTGGGAAATAACGAAACAATGCGTATCGTACTACAGTTGAGATTTCCACAACTCCCCATTGGGCTTCTCGTGACGCATTTTTCATCATTGTAAAGAAATGAATTAATAAAATTAAACAAAATCAACGAAAAGCTCCTAAATACTCATAACTCCTAAATACTAAACGTATACATCCAAATAGAAAACTTAATATCTTAGCAATTGTAACTAGTGCTCACTTTTTCGACGCTATTTATTTCAGATGTCTCGTGTATTCCCTTCAGCGGATTCGCCAACTTCGTGTATTATAATACTATGTAACCGAAGCAATTTATGATATTTACATTGTCACTAAGGCATTTTATTCGGTTCAATATTTTTATTTTCGACAATATTTTCTCCTGAAGTGAGTTCAATGTCAACATTAGATAGAATTTCATGAGTGTTTCAAAAGAGAAGCACTAATGTAATCAAATGTTTGGTTCTATGACCATTATTGCTTCCATCTTCTGAAAATCAATGGATATGTAAACACTTTTCCAGGCCTATTCCATTTACTTCATCATATTGACTTAAAAAGTCACGACTAATGGAAAACATTGGCAGATAAACAGTACAAAATGATCTGTCGCTATACATCAACGAAACACCAAAATCGTGCACAAGAAGCGGAAACCCAGGAACATTTTCTGAAAAACAACGGTATTAATATTCAAAAGCCTACTGCGAGAAACTAGTCATGTTTTAAACTTGTGAGCTCTATCAGGTTTGTTGTAAAAATACAAGCCTTACATGCATTAGAAATTTCATATTAACAGCAAATTATTTGATGATCATATGGCAATCAAAATAACGCCACTTGCAATATCAAGTCCAACCACGTTCTTCAAAAGTTTGTCAGCGCTGTACTTCCTTTTCAAGACACAGGGACTCGCTTCCTTTTCTGCAATACCCGGGAACAGTGAGGGAGATATAGAGCTCAGTTTCTCCCCATGGCAAACCCTCCATTGCATCTTCATGGCCATCACACAAGCCCTAACGTTTCTTTTTCGATGGCTTTACCTATTTGACGTCTTTTATCCTGCATCTGCGCCCACGTCTCGAGCAGTAGGGTTGAGTCTTTGGATTATAATACTGTTTTCAAATTGCATCTGCATTCTAATGTCCATTATTCCAAAATACCGAAAAAATTTTAATTCTTATTTTACATCGATAGCCGTTGCCGATAGAATTCTGTTAAAAAACAACAATTTATTTTATAAAAAGTGTAAAACAATGTTTGTATTTGTCACAATATCACTTTCATCAATTCTTTTCACTCTCGATTTTTACGTTGCGCATGTCTCTAAAGAAGAAAACTTCAATTTCTGGCTCATTTTTCTTTCTGGCTACATAGTCGATATCTTGACCCCTACAGTAGCGATATTCTTCACTAGCCTTGTATTCCTCACTAATTGGCGTTTTCGAGAGTTAAATATTCAGTTAGAGGCACTTCTCCAACCAGCACCAGGTGTCTGGCGAAGAAAAAGAAATTATACTGCAGATGTGTTGTGGCTGCGAGTTTTCGCCGATTACGAAGATCCACCGTCCCACGCAGTTCGTGCGCTAAACATGCAGAAGGTCCAGCAACTTCGTCGTGCGCACTTGGCGCTGTGCGAGGGCTCGGTGCAGCTGAACGAGGCCTTCGAGGTACAGATCCTGGCGTTCGTGGGGAAAGTGTTTTTCAACGTTACGGTAGACCTATACACCGCTCTCAAAGGTCTCTCTCACTCAACCTCCGACCAGCAGAACTCTGGTACCCAACAGGTGTCGATACTGTTCTGCACATGGACCTCCCTGTGGATTTCGTTGGTGAGTCACTTTCATCCGTGATCCATTTGGTACATATTTACTACATAAATAATATTGTGTGTTCACCCACATCTTGGGGCAATTATTCAAGGGATTAGCATTTGAAACAGGTACGAACACACTAAATAGTTATATTTGAAGATGTCTGATACATTAAATGCAAATTATGTTCGTGTAGTTAAAAACGAAAATTATTTAGCACTTATGTACTTATTTTCGCTACATTTGAGGCACTTCCCTTGCAGTCGTTGGGAGATTTTCCCGCAACCTCTGCAAGGACATTTTGAGAATTTGCTTAATTCTGATGCACTATCATTGTCGCTGTCCAAATCTCAGCGAAAATCTAAGCCTTCACTGTCGTTAAAGAATGTCTCTTTAGCTTTCTAAATTATATATCATTGTATCAAATTTTGTTTCTTCATTTTATTCTCTTCAAATAAAATTTCATTCTTTGTAAAAACTTGACCGAAAGTGAAGGGTCATAGATCCCACGTGTGTTAACAGCGGTAGATATCCGCGAGAGACTCTGAATAGGTTTTGTAGGAGCGGATTGATAGCTGTTTGGGAAAGGGTTGGTAAGATTCAAGAGAATAGGAACGTAACTTACCGAGACGGTCTGTAACATTCTTCCAACACCTTTATTGCTTTAATGAAATCTGTTCTAAAAATTTAGATTTTTAAATACGTTAAGTACTTTTTTTTTTTTTTGAAAATATGACTAGGTTTCGCGTAATTAATGCTTGAAGTGAAGGCAATTTTTAAAAAAATCTTTAGATCTTCATTTTACGAATAGAACAAAGTATGCATATAAAAATGTCGCAGGTTCCATTTTCGTTGAACTCTCTGAATTTTGGATAATTGCAAAAGTTTCAAAAAATGCGAGCAAGTGTGTGCTCCTGTAGAACAACTAGTTTTCTTAGAAGCAAGAATTGAACGACAGACGGCGAATTATAGGTAAAGGACCATGCCTTGGTTTACAAACTTCAACCTCTGCCATTATTTGCGCTATTTCAGCGTAACTACGTAAATGACTGTGAAAGGCATCATTACTCAGTGGATTCACAGTGAACGCAATATCGAAACACGCAAAGAATAAGAGAATCGGGTCGCAAAACTCAGAGTAATAATAATTGTGTACAGAACGTGACTCCCCATTGCAGGTGTTGGGTGCACTGCTGGCGTGTTCGTCGTTAACCCGAGAGGCGCAGCGCACAGGACGCATCCTGCAGCGCCTGCAGGTAGCCTCCGCCGCTGCGCCCAACGACCTCCGAGCACTACAGCACTTCGCGCAGCAGGTGCAGGCGCCGCAGCCGACCTTCGGAGCCTGCGGTTTCTTCCTGCTCGATCTGCAGCTCGTGTGCTCCATGGCGCAAGGCATAGCCTCCTACATAATCATTCTCATGCAATTCGACGCCTCCAAGAAATAGCACGAGCAGCAAATTTGTTCATCTTTATTCACATTATTTGATGTAATCGGATTGTGATGGATGCAGCACTCTTGCCCTATTTCACTCAATATTGCGAGGAAACAACTAATATTTTCAAAAAATTACACGCTAAAATAACTAAATGTGAAAAATAAATTTGATTTGAAAAAAATCTCTTGTACACTCTTGTTGACTCTCGTACATCATATTTAATGATGTTGTACGAGAGTCCTTTCCTGACGGAAATTGAATAATTATTAAGAGGAGATTGCTTTCTTGGAGAAAAATTATATTAAAAAATTGTATCCGTTTTTGAGAAAAATTTGATTATGATATAAATTACATTGTAATTGCATTGTAAAGAAATTAGATTGTAATTTCTTTGTTGCAACTATATCACTAAAATTTTCGCAATTAACGACAACTCGCCTTAACGATAACTTTCCTCCAGAACTAAATTCTCCAATGAGCATAATCGAGGAAGGAGGATTCCGCCTTTACAACCTTCCCTTCTATTTTTAATTTCTATAAAAACAATCACATCACTTCACATTGTAAAAATACCTCACATAATTCAGAAATGGTTTGCATATTAGAATTAGTTTTAGACACCTGTTCAAGTTTCACTGGCAAAATATAATTTGCTTGGAAGGACTCCCTTTGCCTGAATATTTATTTTCAGTGTGCAAGAGCCTCTCACAATTTTCGCGTTATTCACTACGGCCCCGAGACTTGTTCAGACAAGCTGTTTCACTGTGACGAATGTTTTGGAATTAGAAACCATTGCACCCACCTTTCCCAACGATTTGCTGTGAGGCTGGGTAAAGACGTAATTCGATATAGTGTTGCAGTGGACTTTGAAAACTCCAGTAGATCACAACAAGGAAACGCCAAACCTGACGTGTTTAGTAAACTATGGAAACACCCGTCGACTTTTCTCTTGTATTTTAAACTCTTTTGGAAAGCAAAAGAGCGCACTTGAAGTTCAACGGCCCGCCCAGATGTGACGAAAGATCCTTGTTATGTTTGGTTAATCGTCAAGTTTTTGATTTAAAATGCTAGAATTTTAGTGGTATATTAACACTCATATGAATGGAGAAAAGTATGTAGAATCAAAACTAGAGATATCACGTCATTTGATTTTTCCAGGTTCTACTATATTTACTACATTAATAACATTCAAATTTAAGTATCATACTTCTAAGTTATTAACAACTTCAGACGGTAGGCGCACACATTAAAAACCTTTGCTCATTTTTTTTCACTGCTCCTCATCGAAGATTTGCATATTGCGATATGCAGATCAAATATCGCAAATATTGTAACATCGCAATATAGCACGATTAATTCGATAGGGACCACTATTAGAAACAGTATACTATGTAATGTTCATCCTTTAAACGTCTGGAATACTATAGGCTATGATTTATAACCATAAACCTTAATATATTTACAAAATAAATACTTTTTGGACATTTTTCGCCTAGCTTTATATTACATATTCAAGAGAGCATCAATGTCAATAGTTTAGCTGCGCGCCACCAGAGAATGACGTCTGAGATCTACAACTGATTTCATTAATGTCCAGAATTATTAAGAAATTCATTGGGTTTTGAATAAGGCTATGTAATGTCCCTGTGTGAACGTTGGAGATTTGTTAGTTCTCAACGTTAGTGGAACATTTGAAAGAAAGCTGTAACCAAAGTAGTAAAGAATGCCAATGTACTTGCATTGTCCTTAGATCGTATTATAAACAGCGGTATGAAAACATTGTGAGTTTGAAAGTTTTTAAAAATTGAGATAGGTTGAGGGAGTTAAAACTACAATAATATACATTACAGACTATACAGTAATGTACAATGTGTGTATATATAGGTATCGTATACTTTCTAAACAACCTCTTCTTTTACAGGAATTTGTGAACACTGAATTGTTTGAAACAATGCCGAAACGAGAGTCAGTCATAGTTGTCAAAACAGACTACAAGTCCTAAGAGATGGGTAGTCTGTAAAAATTCTGAATCGGCTACTCAGAGGCAAGAGCGACTTGCTGAAGAACACAACTTTTCCGACATATTGAGCTTTTCAATATGACTCAATTTCACTATTTACACAGCTCTTATGTTCAAATTGGTAAAATGGAAAATGTTTCCATTTTTTGGATCAACCCTGTTGAACTTTTTTTTATATGTGCAGAAAATTAGTGCAGTGTTATGTATTGAAGCAATAATTCTTTACATCTTAAGACTAATCGATGCGTTGTTCATATCATATATTTCATATCGCATATACGTATATTATATATGCGTTGTTCATATCTATGCAAGACATATCAATTGCTTCCAATATGTGAATTTATCCATTTCTTCTATAAAAAATTTGCAAAAATTAATTTATCTAAAAATATTTATGTCTAAGGAAATAAAAAATTCTGGTAGTCCTTGGTTTCTATTATGCACATTTCAAGATACATTAACTAGCATTTCATGTGATCTAGCACTTCAAATCAAATATTAAAGCTAATATTGTTTTTTTAAGTGGTTCAGTACATTGTCAATTTATTATGTACACATAATGTACATGTTGGTGGATCAGTATTGTTCTTATGTTGCAATGGTACGATGAACTGATATACCTAAACAAATAAGTTTTATTCTACACATTACTAGCACATATAACGTTCAACATAAATATTTCTGTCGTCTCCAAAACAATTACAAAAATCGGCAATTACGTTTCAGCAGAGATATTTTTTTTATCAATACCGACGGCGGGATTTTGACTCTAGCTACAGAGCTACTAGGTCGAGTTCAGTCGCTGTTTGAAGGAGGAATTCTAGAGGCCCGCTGCTCTGATCAGTAGTTTTCCGTGGTTTCTCCGATCAACACCAGGCGAATTCCGGAAGCAGTACTGTATAAACGGGCCACGGACCGCGCGCGATCTTTCCTTCATCTTCCTTGTCCTATCCTCTCCCCACTACTATGCACTAAACTACCACATGCTAGGAGACCGGTCGGGAACTTAGAGCTTGTCCCGGTGAGGTGAGCCTCGCTGGTGGGAGATACCTGGTTGGGGAATCCCCGCTTGCCGATGGTAGATCGACGCCGGATCTCACCATGCAGCGGGGAAGATCACCGCCACCTGCCGATGAAAAACAAGCACTACACTCACGGGACTAATGACCTCAGTAGTTGACCTGCCCGGAATCACTAACAACCAACCAACTGCAGGGCATGAATAAATGGAATTCCTCTTCCTGGCTAATAATTTACTGTAATAATTTCCCGGGCAAAGCCGGGTTCTTCAGCTAGTATACTACAAAATTGTTTTGGCATGTCTATCTGTTCACGCGGGAAAAAACGTGAAGGCAATATATTCAGTCATCTTTCCGGAAAAGTTGTGACCAGCAACACTTTAAGAATTCATTACAATCCAAATTAAGCATTTCATACATTAAGAGAAGGAAAACTTTGGGTATGGCGGTTATTTCCGCTAGCTGTTATGTCTTCATGTTTTCAAAAATAGTAACCTAACCTTCGTTCATTTTCCATAACCAATTGCGATACAAAGGAGGACGCGAAGACATGCGCAGAGGGGGGTTGGAGGCCCTCCCTGAAAATTTTGAAAGGTGGACGCCGTAGTATTATGTAATAAAATATTTTTAGACCGTCCCTTTTATAAAAAGTTACGTTTTAGAGATTAGAGATTCATGCTAAAAGTTCAATTTTTAACTTTAGTGCTAAAAGTGAAACAAATCTCAAATGTTCTGATAAAACTGTTAATTCAACACAGAAAACAAAATACTTTCGTCTGATCGCATTAGCTACTTCTGACCTTAATGTATCAAACCACATAATTAAATGATTTATATATTAAATCAAAATAAAAGAAAGTTAGTAAGGCTGTCTACAAAATAGTGTATGATACACTTGATAAAAATTATTTTATTTAGCTCTCCACTCAACTTGTGAAGATCCTGTCGCAACCTTTCCTACCCGCAAAATAAAATGCTATCTCTACCACTCGTATTATAAAAAACTTTTATATTCTTAAAATATGCCACTTCTCGATCTTCCAATCCGATCTGACAATTTGGGAAACTGTTATGACATCTGGAGAAGTGGTTCTCCAAGTCATCTGACAGCCGTGTTAGGAGAAGCCCACTCGGAATGCACCGCCGTCCACAGAGGCGCCGCCCATAGCCCCTGCGAAGGAACAACTGTGCGTGTGCCCCGCCGGGCAACAATCGAGTGAGCTAGTAAACACAAACATGTGAAAAAGCGTACGTGTGCTTACTTACAAGACACGCGTGATTAAAAGAACCGGATTACGTTTGGGTTGGCTAAACTCTAAACATCACGTTTAGTTTATAAGTAACAAGAGCCTCGCTGAATAGCAAGCAGATACTCCCGTAAGATAAAGAATATTCTATGTTCAAATGTTTATAGGTATTGCCTTTATTAGGTATCGCCCTGCATACCTATTTATAGGTTTATTTTCAACTTTTGCAAAGTTTTATCTAGAATTAATGATATAGACAGAATGTATTCATTTTAAGTTACATTTACAGCATAATGGCATCCGCAAAAGCAATACTCTAAACCACGATAAAGCAATAAATGAAAATAAAAATGGTTTAACATTCCAATGGGTCAAGAATCACCTTACACATAAAACCATCGTGTTTATTAATAGTATCATTAGAACAATACTTTTTAGTATCCTTGTAGTACGTTTTATTAATTTAGTAGTCAAAGACATCTCATAAATAAGTAAAAAAGTTCAATGGAAAAGGAGGGTCAAAAGGCACACGTGGATGGGCTCCTCTCGCAGTGCGTCTTACACTTGGATTTATTCGTAGCTGCCTGTGAAGTAAATCAGCTGTTACGGTGTCATTCAATCGGAAACATGAACGTCACCATAGTGACGGCACTGTAGTGACGTGTGAGGTCCCGATTGAATGGCACCGAAACAGGTGAAGAACTGTCTCAGGCACCTTTGGAAAAATCGCAGTATAGCGAGTCAAGAGAGCACGTGAGGAGCCGCATAAATACGGAGCCGATTTTGATGACCTAAAACATCGCCAAAAATGATCAATAAAATGCTCTTAAAATGTATTAAAAATGCCCTAAAATCAAAGAAAAATGACGTAAAAAATCTTATCAAAACCAGTTCGGATGAACAACTCAAGCTGTTAGATATGTTACTGGTGTAATCGAGGCATCTTTATTCGTTCGAATGAACTCAGCTTGCAAGCTTTCGGTTTGGACTGTTCTTTACCAGGAAATCTCTGTCTAGTTATCTCGAAATCGGCCGAACCGGCAATGGCGTTGATCTACGTCACAAGAAATGCATACAACGGTTGTCAAAACAATTTCTGAGCGAACAAATCGAACGGACTATTGAGTAATTATTTGAAGAACATTTGTTGCATCTCGTAAATATTATTTGAAGCCAGTACCATTAGAAATGACATTAAAATCAATGAAATCAGCAAAAAATGCATCAGAAATGACGGAAAAAGGTAAAAAAAGACTACTTAGTCGAAATCGACAAAAAATGCAAAATTTTGACCTTTAAAAATGGGTCATTTCCTTTCGTGATAACAAAAAATAAATTCTTATACTAAACGGCATTGTTTAAAAGTGAAAAGAAAAAAAAAATCATTAAAATCCGCTCCCTAGAGATAAGCAAGCGGTTGCGGGGTCAGCGCCGCGTCAGCAGGTGAAGCAGCAAAAGCAGCAGCAGCCTTCGAGGATCGCGCGGCTGATTCACCCACACGAGTGACTCGAAGGCTCCACCGCTTCCGGCCCACTCAGCTCCAGAGGATGAATAAGACCCCGGAAGCAGATTCCCGACGGCGCATTCCCATCGATGCGAAAATGGTCGAAGGAAAGTTACACCGATCGCACCCGACACAGTTGGCCTGCCAAAGTGTCAGTTCGGGCCGAACTGTCCGCCTGATGGATTATGAAAGTATTCACAAACTTTTAGGCAAATTCGTCAGTTGTGATAGCAGTCATAGTTCATTGAAGATTTTCCGCTAGTGATTACGGACACATGTTTCATGTTTTAAACGTTGCTTTAATGGAAGGCGAAAAAAATATCCTGATGAGACGTGTGACTAATTAGACGTTGTAATGACGTCACGTGCCGCTACTCAGCACGTGACAATCCAGAACACTGCGGGTCAGCATGCACACGTTCAAAGTGGACATGTGTGGAATGCTACCAGAGAAGAGTGTGAGGGTCAAAACCAAACCAGGAGACGTGGCTCAGTGCATGAACTGATTCACTGCAGTTCTTCTGACCGGGAGGTCCTGGGTTCGAGTCCCGACGGTGGCAGGATTGTCGACACTAACTTTTCGCTACAGTTGCTAGGTTAGGTCGAATTCAGTTGCTGTGTGGAGGAGAATTCTAACAGCCGGCTGGGGTGCGTGGGAGAACGAAGGCTTGCGAGTATGAGTGCCATGCTAATGGATCGGTGCAATGGCAAATCCTGAACATTATTTTAAGTATACCGCACTTTATGGGAACTACATCTACCGTTGTCTTTAATTTTCAGCTTTTCTGAAATCCCAATAGTATGAACTTTCGTCCTTAATAATTGTTCTATAAGACAATTACACAAACCACTAACTTTTGGTTCATTAAACACACTCCATTTTCACATCAACTTGGGAGAAACGCAGCTTACGAACGACCAGAGAAGGTCTGTTCACCGCAATATTTTGCTGTGTCTACTGACCGACCCGACGCTCACCCTCCCCTCTCTCCGCCCTTGAAACATGAGGAGCCCTAGGTTATCGCGACTGGCATACGGTGCCTTCGCCTGCGCTAGCACATTCTCTGAACAGCATTAACTGTTTGAAACTTCTCACTTTAACGCACTTCATAGCGCGTACGGATGCGGAAGACTGACTTGCTCTCGGAAGCAAATCGGGTATTTTTTCGCATCTGTTTTAAAGCTTTCAAAATATTAATAACTTTTTAGAGTTAGTTAGCAACAATCGGGCGAGTTAGTAAACAAAAAAAACAAACATGTGAAAGTGCCTAACTTATGAAATATTTCTTATACACCTCGAATTAGGTATACCGGCGGTATACGCGGTTTATCGGAGAATTCGCCTCTAGTTCGATGGTTGGTCACTTGTATATTCGTGGTATATGTAAATAAATTGTGCATAGACCAAAGCCGTCTGTGACTTGTACAATCCACAACATCACATTAGCATAGCTTGAGGAATGCAACTATTATGTGGTGATATCACTACTAACAAACACTATTAGATAGTGAAAAATTCTCTGAAGATAAAGCCTTTAATGACTTCCCGAGAAAATTCAAATTTGTAGATCTCTCAGAAGTTTAGAGTCGTATTTCACTCCCAAACGTAGATAAAATTATCATTCTCGCTTTAGCTGCGGGCCAGAGCACTCGCTCCGCTGCTAGAATCGTTAAGTGTGATAGTGTAATTCAACGTCGCTGCGAATTTTAGGAAACAGTGGTGACTTAGTTTACGAAATATTATTTAGTGGTCGCATTTATTTACTACTAGTTCTTTAGTAGTTGAATGAGCAACAATGTTTTATCCAGCACAGGGCGAATGATCAGTGAAGCCCTAAATTCGATATAGAATTCGGAAGATTCATCTGATGTGGTCCCCGACAAAGGCAAAGTGACCTTCACGGTCAGCATGGAATACTCCGACATACCGTACCATCTTCAACAAATTGCAAGTAACAACAACCAATTCGGGACCGGAACATCAGGCCAGTCGGAGGAACAAAAGCAGTCACAACAGACTGCTGCTTCAACCCAACTGCATCAGAACAAGGTAAAATCGCAAAGAAGGCGAGCCGGCGATAACGACAGTGATAACAGACTTAAAACGTGTAACTGCAGACAGCCTTCGGCAGGGTCGAACTTACAAAGTCAGTACAATGTAGAAATCAAAAACAGATTTAGTTGGTTAAACGAAGAGATCCCAGAGGATCTAAGAAAAAAAAAAACATAAAATTCCACCAATTTTTGTTACAAATTTGTAAAATCAAGTTACCCTCGTGAATGAAATAAAATCTAACATCTCATGCAACTTCACCACAGAATTCAAGAATCAAAGATTCGAATCGAATTCCAGTCAGTGACCGACTTCCGAAAAGCAGTTAAATATTTTGTAGCCACCAAAAAACAATTTCACACGTATTCGAATAAAGTAAGTAAAGACATCCTTCAATCTCAAAAAATGAAATCCTAGCTGAAATCAATGACAAATTCAATTCTGCTACAAAAGTTACTTGACTATATAAAAACAATTCCCCCATCCCAGTAGTGGCAGTAGACTTTGACAGAACTCACAAATTGAGGATGCTCTAGAAATAAAACAAATAGGTAATAACATAGTGAAACCAGAAAGAAATCCAAGGACCCCCTTCAATGTTATCGGTGTTCAGACATTGGACAAAGTAAAAACCAAATCATACTGTAATCATGCAATTTCGTACGTGTTTTGTGCAGGTGATTACCTATCAGTAAACTGAACAAAAGAACTCCCCTCCAACATGTAAACTTTGTCTAGGGAAGCATAGGGCTGACGTCAGATCAGAATGTCCATATTATCGAAACATGTTAGAAAGTAAAAGAAATTATCCAAATTTCAGACATAGGAACTATCCCATTCCCCCGCAATTCAATATAACAAACTTTCCAGTACTACCTACAACCAACAATATACCTAATTTAGCACAGGCAACAAATAACAACCACCAACGAAACACAACAAACATAAATCACCAAGAACACAACTACTAACACGCAAACAGAAACTACAACAACTTGAATATTGGTAACTCATTCATTCAAAACATCACTCTGTTCATAACCAACCACATCATTAATTTTATAAATTCACTAATACCAACCATTATTCTGAATATCCAACACTCAATTGCTGTGTCATTAAACAATTATGGATCACCATAATGATTTAATAACACTGAATTGGAATGCCAACGGCACTATCAACAAAAAAGCCGAATTACAACATTTCCTACATGCTAACAAAATTGCTATAGCATGCATCACATCTCAACCCAGAATCCTCATTTTTTCTACATGGATAGAAAACCATCAAAGAAGACAGACAAAACTCGAAAGGAGGAGGTGTCATAATATTAATAAAAAACAGTATACCATATCACCAGATTACTCTACCACATACGCCCGGTCTCGAAAAAGCAGCAATGAATGTAAAGTATAATAAGAACAGAACATTAACAATCTTCAAAGCATATAAACCTCCAAATATAAAAATAAATAACAGCAACTTCTCCACATTATTACAACTACCAAGTCCATCCATTATTGCAGGCGACCTAAACACCAAACACACCTCGTGGAGATGTCGGTCTACGAATCCCGCTGGTAAATATTTATACGACATAAAAAGGAACCTAAATCTCAACATATTAGCACTAATCGAACCCACTTCCCATATGATCCAAAAAAAATGTCCAGACATACTTGGCATAGCTGTCACAAATATTAAATCACAATTCATATCTACAACGTATCATCAAGTAGAATCAGACCACTTACCAGTAATAATATCAACTCGCGTAGAAAAACCTCCCCCAACTTCCCCACCAACCTTAAATACTTATAACATTAATGGGAAGTACTTTAAAGACACTGTAAAAACTCAATCCTTTCATTTCACAGCCTAAATTCTCCCCAAGAAATTAACCAAGCCATTACGACTCTCAACAACATAATAATTAGTACTATTAACAACCGCCATATTGAAAAAAATATTGGATGTTAACAAATTACTACATAAACCGCTTCCATCTAATATAATTAACTTAATTCGTATAAAAAATAAAACAAGACGACTTTGGAATTCTTTAAGAATTCCGTCTTTAAAAAAGAACTAAATATGTTAACTAATATTTGTAAAAAGGTTCTCAATAGATACAAGGAAGAACAATACAATGTTTAAAATTGCTCAGTATCTTAATACTAAAAACAACTCATTATGGCAATTTACCAAGAAACTCTTAATAAAAAGAACAAGCATTCCCCCATTAGCAACTAGTGATGGTAAAATATACTCTCCAATGGAAAAGGCTGAAGTACTAGCCTCCCACTTTGTGGACAAATTTACCCACAATAAATCCCCTAAAGATCCCAAACACGACGAAATTTTGAAAATGTTCAATGCTCCCCCATATAATGTTCCCCACCAAATACAATTTATATCCCCTAATGAAATAAGAAAAATAATTAAGGAAATGCCATATAAAAAAGCACCAGGCCACAATCGGATCAATTCAATCATTTTAAAAAATCTACCGGAAAACACCATTGCTTTTCTAAATAATATTTATAATTATATATTGAGAACTGAGCGTTTCCATACTTTCCTCAAATATGAAAACACTCAGTCATTTACCCAATAGCAAAACCTAACAAGAATCATTCAAAAGCAGAAAATTCCTGACACATCACCCTGCTATCTATAATGTCAAATATCTTAGAGAAATAAATACTCATGAGATTGAACAAACATATCAAGAAAACAAACAGTATACCACAGCATCAGTTCGGCTTCAAAACACAATACTCTACCACTCACCAACTACCAAGGCTTACGGAACACATTCACCCTGCATTCCAAAAGGGACAACATATCATCGCTGCAATTTTAGATATCTCGCAAGCATTCGACAGATTATGGCATCCAGCTCTCTATTATAAATTACTTTCAATAGGCAGACCCAAATATCTATTAAATCAATATTTCTTCTTGATTGTCAATATATGTTTGCAAATAAAAGTTTCCAAAGTTTTTTATGACAATCATTTATTCTAGCAATTGCACTACGTTTCGTAACTAGTTTTGGTACATCATCAGGTGCTAAAATAATGGGACACAGAAATCATTATTCTACATATCAATTATTGTAATTACTAGTATAGTTTATAAACAACTTCAATTGTCTCAAAAGTAAAAGTCTATTGAGTAAAATTATCTCAAAATCAAACATATCTACTACAAAAGAGATCCTTTTAAACTAATAAATTTTAAACAAAACAACAAAAAACAACACAACTAAACAAAATCAATACAATACCGAATAGATGCTCACCTTTGTTTTCAAATATCTATTATTTGTCATCCTTAACTATATAACAAACATAACTTTTTCTCTGTCAGTCGAAGGCCATTGTTCTAATCCAAGGAAAATTGCTGCTGGCGTCCCCCAAGGTTCACCACTTTCCCCTTTGTTGTTCAATATATACACTGCAGATATTCCTATTTCAGCACAAATAAACACCACTCAATTTGCTGATGATACTGCATTCTATATCTCAGGGAACTCTAATAACTCTTCAAGCACAGGTTCAAAATCATTTAAATTTACTTGCAAACTGAGCTAATATCTGGAAAATAAAGTTGAACCCAAGAAAATCTGTAACAAAAATATTCACATTAAAACCATTCACACACCGTCTTCCACTCTTCATTAATAACGACACCATCAATTGGACAACAACAAGTAGCTCAGTGCATCAACTGATGTCACTGCAGCGCCTTTGACCGGGAGGTCCTAGGTTCGAGTTCTGACGGCGCACGGTGGTGCATTTTCCCGAAATCCTGGCCAAAACCTCAAAAATGAAATCGCGTTTACTGAACTTTTGCAAATACTACGACACACTGAATACTTGGGGGCATCTGTTTCTGCCCACTTCGTGTCTCTGGGTCAATTCCCCTGGCACCAGTATTCACCCGAACTTACCCTTCGCGGCGTTCGGTAGACCTGCAGTGCGAGAGTAACACAGAGAGACCGTCTTTATTTGTAAGTGGTGGCCATACAAAGTTGTGCAGAGAAAACTGGAAGTATGGATTCTCTTCCTGAAGGTTTGTAGAGTATTTTCATGTTAGTTTTATAATGCATTAATGCATAATACCGACGTGGGATGAAATATTAAAATGCATGAAATTAATACAATAATTTTAATTACTCATAAGTTCACGTAGGATGAAAGTTACCAATTTCGCGGAATTCCGCGATGTTTCTAATTTCATTTACTAGCTGAATCTATCCTCTTTCGAATCCAGTTATAAAACATGCCCCAACTTGCCCCATTAGTAAATACAAAGAATTAACTTTTCGTCAAGCACGCGTGATCGCCGAATATGACTCGTCGAGATCCGTCCTGAGAACGGAACTGCTTTTACAATGCTGCTTCTAGCGAAAAATTTTGATCCCTTTTACTGAAATAACAAATTTACTCAATATTATAAACAAAAACATTAATATTTTTAATTTTTGTAACTATTCACTGATATTACATGAACATAATATTTATATACATTACATTTCTGGACTGGACTTTATTTCATTAAAATTGTACATAAAGTAATATTTACATAATATGTATCATCAAAACTCGTCTTAAGGAAGGGGGTGCGGTCGATGAAAGGTCAAATACGTACGTGATATGAAAGACACTCATCATACCACTTTTAAAAAATAAATCAAAAATACAATTAATCGTAAAGTAATATTTGTTTACTTAACTCCTAAGTTACATACCAACAATTATTCATATTAGATTGTTATTGTTATAAAATTAGTATTATATTATTTTTATGAAATAATACTGCAACTACAATTTGAATATGGTCAAGAAACTTATTCAAATGCAATTCAAAGAAAACTGGTCTGGATGTAGAGCTTTCCAAACAACTTTTTTTTTAGTACGCACTGGATACTGCCAAGAAATATGTTTCCAAATATTCATGGTAATAATGCATAGAATCTATTCACAAAGATATAAGACTGTATGGAGAAGGATTCTCGCGAACATGTTCAAGACTGCACCCAATCCAGGAGATGTTTAATAGCCTGTTGAGATCTTCTGTTCCTTTCATTTCCAGCTTAAGGGATGTTCCCAAAAGAAAGTTAAAATTCTTGAACAAATATGCTCTGTCTCATTTGCCTGAGCCAAATATCACCATAGGGAGAAATGTACCCTAGTGAAAACTGATCTTCCTTTCCGGTTCTTCGGACACTGTATATGAATTTTCTCTGGCAGAGGGCATGAGATGGCATTAATACCATGGTTGTTTATGCCAAATGTTATCAATTAATATGTAAGTAATCCCTACGGTTTTCTAAAATCAATTTTGTGAATTGATAGAATTTAACCAAGTTTATATAGAAAAATATATATTTATATTTCACAGATTTAAGCAGTGCATTATTCTGGTATAATGTTACCAGCTCCCTATAAAGATAATTCAAAATAAATTTGGTCGTCGTAGAAAACATACAATAGCTCTCAGAGGTTTTGGCCAGGAAATCGCCAAAATGCACCACTGTGCGGCGGCAGGATTTTCGACACTAGCTTTTCAGCTAGGCAGAATTCAGTCGCTGTCTGGAGGAGAATTCTAGCGGCCGGCTGCTCTGATCGGTGGTTTTCCATGGCTTCTCCGATCGGCACCAGGCGAATGCCGGAGCAGTACCCTAACAAACGGGCCATGGATCGCGCGCGATCTGTCCTTCCCCTTCCTTGTCCTATCCTCTCCCCTTACACACTTACAGTAACATGCACTACACTACACTTCACTACACTACCACATATTCCGGGCGACCGGTCGGGAGTTTAGAGCTGGTCCCGGCTGGGGCGGTGTCCCGCTGGTGGGAGAGTTCAGGTTAGGGGGAAACTCCACTAGCCGACAGTAGGTCGGCGCCGGATCTCTCTATCCAGGGGAGATGATCACCGTCATCTCCCGAGAGAGAAAAACATGCACTACACTAACGGGACTACTGATCAAAGCAGTTGACGCGCCCGGAAACACGAAAAAATCAATCAATCAATCGGCACCAACAAATAAAACAATAAAATACTTGGGCTTAAACTTAGATACGCGACTCAACTGAAAGCAACATATAGAGGTAAAAACTCAGCAAGCCAAAACTAAACTAATTCAACTACGACCCTTACTAAATCAACACAGTTAACTCTCCACATCTAATGCACTATTACTCTACAAATCAATAATCCGGTCGACACTACTTTATGCTTGTCCCATCTGAACCAATGGTGCCAATACAAATCTAAATAAAATGCATATCCAAAATAAAATCTTAAGATTAATCACAAAAGCACCTTGGTTCATCAGTAACAACCAACTGCATAAGGATTTAAATATAATTAAAAAAAAACCTACCTTGCACATAATTTTTACACTAACCTTCCCCAACTACAACCATCATCCTTCTATAACTGGGCAAAACCCCCTACTACCCAACGAGGATTAATAACAGATATTCCCTGCATTCTTTCTATAAAATGTTCGCCAACATAGAATAATACTTATAAGCGGTGATTTCTGCTTCCTTTCTCTATACTTTTTTTATATAATTGTAAATGTGTATAATTTTAAGTTAAAGTTAGTATAAGATAGATTAAGCCCATTAAAAAATTTTCACAGTTAATATGTAAACTGAACAACGTAATGTCAATCAAATAAAAATAAAATTATAATAAAAAAAGATAAAATTATATTTGTTTTGATAATACTGCGCGGGAGTCCGACGTCTTCGGGACTTATCGTCTGCCTTGTGCAGTTTCAACGCCAATGCTGCTACTGCTGCTACTACTACAAAGCTACTGCTAGTAATAATAATAATAATAATAATAATAATAATAATAATAATAATAATAATAATAATAATAATAATAATAATAATAAATTCGCTGAGGTTAAGAAGCTGAAACGTACTTCAAGTTTATTATCATGGTATGATAACACTTATTATTAAGATTCACACATATTCAGAGATTTTTAATACAATTTATCTTATGCTTTTACTGTATTTCTGTATTTATGTGTGTGTTTTCTTATTCACTTTACAAAGTACATTGAAAAAACAAAGTATTGTAACTCTCCGGCAGAAATCGGCGAGTTTCCGACAGAAAAACTCGTTTTGTAGCGCTCTGACATCGAAAAAGTTGATAAATCTTGTTAGTGATAGTTGTTCATCAACAACCGTTCATTAAAAAATTGTTATTCCTGAAGCAAATATACCTCTTCGCACTCAGCCGAAACAGGAACGCCTACAGAAACTTACATTTATGTTGGTAGCAACCTGATAACTGGGAAACAAATGAAGGGGACAACACTTCCTGCAACGGTTATTGTTGAGGTAAGTATGCAATTTACGTTTTCTTTTGTTACGAGCTGTAGCTTGTACTACCGACATAATTTCTGTTGCATGCACTCTCGCTAGCAAGGTTTCACTGCCAAGAGACATTCCTGGCGCGATATACTTATTTGCAATGTCAACTATTGAAGTCATTAGTCCTGTAATTGTAGTGTATTTTTTTCAACGGATGGTGGCTGTGATCGTCCCCCACTGGATGGCGATATCCGGCGCCGACCTACCGCCGATTAGTGGGGTTTTCCTCAACCAGGTTCTCCCACCTGCGGGGCACCGCCCCAGCCGGGACAAGTTCAATGTCACCGACCTTCTCCCGGCATGTGTGGTAGTTAAGTGCATGTTAGTGTGTGTGTGTGTGTGTGTGTGTGTGTAAGAGGTGAGGACAGGACAAGGGAGAGGAAGGAAAGATCGCGCGCAGTCCGTGGCCCGTTTGGTAGGGTACTCCTCTGGCATTCGCCTGTTGTTAATCGAAGAAACCACGGAAACTACCGATCCGAGCAGCCGGCCGCTAGAATTATCCTTTAGACAGCGACTGAATTCGACCTAGCAGAAAAGCTAGTGTCGAAAATCCTGCCGCCCGGGACTCGAAGCTATGACCCAGTCAGAACATGCTTCGCAATAAATAATAATAATAATAATAATAATAATAATAATAATAATAATAATAATAATAATAATAATGATAATAATAATAATAATAATAATAATAATAATAATAATAATAATAATAATAATAATAATAATAATAATAATAATAATAATAATAATAATAATAATAGCATCATCATCATCATCATTGAAAATATGAGTGGTTTTGCGTGAAATATAGGCAATTAAAAAAATATTTTCTCAAAAACGACGTCAAATTTTTTTCTTTAAATATTTTCAAGAATAGAGCAATGTCCGGTTAGAAATATGCCCCATGTTCCATTTTCGGTTAACTCCGCATTTTCGAAAATTGCAAAAAATAAGCATGGCAAAAGAACAATATTGGTCATAGAGATTTTTCACTTAATACAATTTGTTCTTCAAAATTACATCTTCACATAAGATCATGTAATTTTTTTCTCAAAATGAGTAGTTTTGCATATTTTTTGCAAATTGTGTAAATTTCAGAATCAGATTTCTGACGCGACTTTAAGTGAAGAGAGTCACGATATACTAGGTCGCAATAAAATATGCGACATAGCAGTTCCGAATTCTCTGAATAACTTTATGGGCGTTGTTTCTGGCTGTAAGGAACTCAGTTTTGGATTGTCGAATTCTTGTTGATGTATTAGCTTTAAAAGAATTGGGTATTGCACTTCATGCGTCACAATTGGTAATGAGTTTTACACGTAATGCCTGAAATGTATTAATATGGACACAAATCGCGGTGTTATAATATTACTTAACCGAGAATAATTACTTAACTAATTCGAGAAAGTATGTGCCGTTGCAACACCTCTAGTTATTTTTATACCAATCAAACTTTTAATATTGCACTATTTTTACGTAACATTATACAATCAATGATGAATGTATAGACGTGAATATCAGGCAATCCATTTTAAAACGAGAACGATAATTGTTAATTGTTCCATTTCCACAGTCTTCATTTGATAAATACTGTATTTGATTCAAATTCCGAACAGTTTAGTTCGGCTCTAAGAGTCGACTCGAACGGTTGGGAAAGTTAACTCTGCGTTTCAGATTAATTTATATTTGAAATGTTCTCTAAACTACACGAACTTGTGAAGGGAAGACGTGTAAGCTAGATCTTCGTTTTGTCATAAAGCTCATAAGAGTTTTGTTTGAAGTCTGAATAGTACGTGTTTCTCCCCAGGCGCTCGAAATATGTCAGAGGGCCAATTTGTTGAGACGAGCGTCTGTAGCCACCGCCGGGTACAAATGTTCCGAACGAAAGCCGCCCGCTTCTGATTTTCTTAGATAGTAAGTTTCATGAGTAGCCTGAAGAGGTGCTCTGTGTAAAACATTCAGGACGGCTAAACGTTCGAAATAATTCCTGGATCAGACGCTGCACAACATAGTTTCGAGCGCAAGTTTCTCATCGTGTTTCTACTTTATTACCCAACTTCGTGAACTCAAAGAAAGGTTACGAGGTTGGCTGTGGACCGTGTGTGTTTGTTCGCATCCACCCAGCGATCAATAAACATGACCGTTTATGATCCGACAAAGTGAGAATGGTTCAATAATGTCCCTACAGGCCATGTGTGATCGCTTCTAACTATGAAAATAATTATAATTGAGATAAAATTAATTTCATTGCAGGTTAGTTAGATAAGCAGACTCTCTTCAGCCTCTGACCATATCAGAGGTGCCCCAAGCACCGTTAGATAGCCAGAGAGTCGGAAAAAATGCAATAACATGTTTATTACTAATTGCGAATAGAGTAGAAATTTTTAAAAAAATATAATGGGACTGATCATATGAGATGTGACTAAAGATTGGTTAGATATTAACATAAAAAATAACAAAAATAAAACAAAAAAACGGAAAACGCAAATACTTGACTGTGTTATTTCGCCTATTCACATACAATAATTTTGAGTGTATCACTGCGTACATCGTAGATGACATCATCCGAGAACAAGACTCCAACGTCATAGATGACATCATGCGACAGCACGACTCCAAGGAACAGGCCGCCAGCTATTAACGATTTGATATTCACGTGCTGCGTTGTGTAACAGTAACTTCTGTATATTCTTGGCATGTGAAAAAAGGTTGTGTTGTTCATAAACTACCTTATTGCAAAATGCGTGAAGCCTGGTTTGGTTAAAATATTTAATTTATTGCAGTGTTGTACGAGAGTACTTTGTGTTGCTGTTGCCCAGTGGGAAAACAATTTGTGCGGTTTTGTTCAGCAATAGTTTTGCTGCTACATGTCACTAGTTCTGTATTATTTATACCACTGTATTATAAACATTACATTATAAATTTCTGAAAACTGAAAGGTGAATACTTCCTTTTCCGTTATTTTCAAAGAAACTACGAATAGACATATTATTTGGCATTTTGCGACGATTGTCCGACTTTGCCGGCTAGCTAACGGTGTCCTCCATGCCTAGGGCCAGTTCAACGCCCATTGGAGAGAGGGCGAAGGCGCGTCCACACGATGCGTCTTTTCGTTCAAGTTCGCGCATGCGTCCAACGCATGCATCCAAAACGATAGACATTCGTCAAAACGATAGACGCATGCAATAGCGCAAGCATTCCCAGAGCTGACGGGAATCTCGTTCGTCTTTCTCGCGCGTTTCCTCCAAAGAATGTGTATTTCATAGTGAAGTCATCCGGAATACCAAGCGTAGTCTTCCGTTTTTGAGTAGTCTTCCGAGATACTGTGTGGTGTCCGTCTGTTTAATTGCGAATTTCGTACAGATTATTCTGTTTTTATATATTTACTGTGTTGGTCACTACTTAAATACTTGTGTTTGAAATAGGTATTTTAAATATATTTTGTATTGGAAAACCTGAATTTCTGTTTTTTTTTGGACATGCATTTTAGAGATGTATTTAAATACATAAAATAGGTGTCTTTTAAAAAGAAATACTTTAAATACATGAAGATACCGGGGAGAGTTTCTTTTTGTTTGATTCTGCTGGTGAATAGACCTCACTGAAACAAAAATAAAATCTTTGATCACCTGAACTTGAATTTTTACCTGAACTTTTTTTTAAAATTATAAATCTAAATCATTAAAAATGCTGGAAAATTATCCGACAATAAAAAGAAGTCTATTCCTTGTAACACTAGTTTATGTTTATCAGTTCCAGTTCAACAATTTCTTTTCCTTTGCGAGTTACAGTTGCCAACTAGAGGTTTATTGTTTGATGGTTTGTTTGAAAAACTGGCCATTTAAAAAGGAAATTCCATTTATTTGAGTAAGCCATACTTTTGATATTATTTTAGATTTGAGTGTTTTCTGAATATGTAAGTGAAAGTGTTTTATATTTGAAAAGTTTTTAGTAATTGTTCAGAAATTTATGACTGTCAATTAGTAATTTATTGTAATTGGCAATTACAATATAATGCTGCAATAAAAAAGTTATAATGCAAAATTATTGTGTTTACTGTATTTTGAGTATTTTAAATACATTTGCATTTAGCAATAGAATAATAACAAGAAACAGCACCATTGAAATAGTTCGAACAGTGTACTTCACAAATGTGCACTCCATTCTCAAATTCGGAATAATAATCTGGGGTCAAGCACCAGAGGCTAAGCAAACATCCAAAACACAAAGGAAAATCATTTATACAATAAAAAATATAAAAAGAACAGAGTCCTGCAGACCTCAATTCAAACAACTTAACATACTTCCAGTGCCTTGTATATTCATTTACGAAGTTCTCATGTTTGTAAAGAAAAATGTAATAAACAATGACACACATGACAAACTTAACTCAAGCTTACACTCGCACAACACAAGGCAAGCATGTAACCTCCATCAACCAAAGTGCACAAGCACATTATACCAAAATGGTACATTATCTTCAGGTATACAATTCTACAACAAATTACCAATACACCTGAGAAACGTAACAGGATTACACAATTTCAAGAAAAAACTCAAACATTTCCCTGGGCAAAAACTTTTTTATACTATTAAGGTAAACCTCCATAACTAATATGTGCAATGTGATTTCAGGTGCTGCAGTAGGGCTAGGAGTAGAAATAGAAAAAACCTGGCCAAAACCTGTCTCCTCACCATTTCAAGATTTAAACATGAAATATATTGTTAAACTATAAGTAATTGTTATCTTAATTTATATAATGTACTGTTATTATTGTTATTGCTATTATTATTATTATTATTATTATAAGTAGTAGCAGTAAAGTCACTAGATCAATTAAATGTTATTTTAGAAATGAAACAGTACAAATCTTGAAATGTTAAATTATTTTAAATTTAATTAGGCTAAACTATTTTGCTACTAAATAATATCTTAATCTATCTGTACTAAGTATTGTAGAATAATCCCTAGACTAATGACCCACTTTTTTTGCCATTTTCCCTGGTCCATTGAGCGAATGCTGAGAGATGGTCCCTTGTTTTGCTTCTGGACAATAAATGTAACTTCTCTGCATTCATGAAGATGTGTGCAATTGTACTCCCTCCATATACATCACATTTGACTCATCTATCACACACAATTGAAATTGTATATGTGACTCAATAAAGTATTATTATTAATAGCAAATTAAAACCTAATGTATTTTGAGTATGTATTTAAATACTTTTTTGCTAAGTATTTAAATACTAAATTTTAAGTATTTTGCCCAATCCTGTAAGGTGTTTGTAATTAAATTGTACCCAATTTAAGGTCATATCGATTTTCAATATATATTTGTTTCACTACATCGTTGAAACTAGTAAAAATTAACCCTTGATTATTTCCATTTCTAGTGTATTGTGTTGCAATAACAGGAGAAGAATATTTAGTTCTCCCTAATTTGTTTTTTTATTTTTACGGTAATGCCCATTTTCGACATTTATTTAATAAGTTATATAGCTAAACAATTAAATGCAGCAGTTTTCATCCAAGTATAATAGCCTTAAAGGCAATCACGTTTAATAGTGTATTTTCCCTGCTTAAAGTATTCTCTTATCCAAATGCGCCTCTCTCTTTTTCTCTTTTTTCAACTGATTATAAAATAAGCTGCCGAAATTCCCGCGCAAATAGCTGGATCCGTTGAACAGAACAGATCTGAAGCACTGCACAGTGTGGATAGGGAAGCGCACGTGCGCGTTCGTCTTTCAACTTTGCGCATGCAATTGTATTCCCGTGACGCACAGAAAAGACGCATCGTGTGGACGCGCCTT
>BLKR01011317.1:0-34711 GCA_011170035.1 Teleogryllus occipitalis
GTGCCTGCTGCCCTTTCGTTAGCCTGGTTGCTCTGGAGAGCGAGTACGTGGTGCAAAGAGGTGCGTCAACTGCTGTGGCCAACATTCCTCTACGATTAATGCATGTTATTTCCCAGAAGTTGGCGGTGTCCGTTGCAGCGCAAAACTCACACGTCTGCTAGCGAGGGACTTCGCCCTCCAGGTATCTCCACAAGAGGTGCATCTCTCCTGTCGGGACGAGCTCGAAGTTCCGACTAGCCTCTCAATATGAGCAGCAATATAGTGCATGAAAATAAGTGTGTGTGGAAAGGAAGAAGAGGGGACAAAGAAAAGAAATATTACATCCGATTCATTGCGTGAGTTTTCAGGCACTGCATTCGAGTGGTATTGATCGGCGAAAGCACGGAAAACTGCCAATCGCAGAAGACGAACGCTAGAATTATTTTCCAGTCAACGGTTGAATTCGACTTAGTTACGTGGTTATCGTTAATTCGTTACGTAGTTATCGCTAATTCGCAACAGACGGGTCTCGAGCCATAGACTTCGGATGCTGAAGAGACAACGGACGTGTGAAATCTTCAAATATACACTCCCCCTCAGCATGCGTTATTTTCGATCATCATCCCATCATTCCCAGCCTTTCGGTTGGCATAAAGCATGGTGTGTGTGTGTGTGTTTGTTTGTTTGTGTGTGTGTGTGTGTGTGTGTGTGTGTGTGTGTGAAGTGTGCACAATACAACTGGTCAGCCCCATTTCCTCATATCATTGCTGGGCTCTTAATTTACGAATCAGTGTTTTCTTTTTCATAACTTGATTAAGTAAGGTCTATTGTGGTGGTATTAAAAGCAATAGGGATGGCGGAGGCAGAGGCAATTGTAGTGGCAGTGACATGGCAGTGGCAGTGACATGGCAGTGGCAGTGACATGGCAGTGGCAGTGACATGGCAGTGGCAGTGATAGGCAGTGGCAGTGATAGGCAGTGACAGTGGCAGTGATAGTGACATGGCAGTGGCAGTGACAGTGCCAGTGACAGTGGCAGTGATAGTGGCAGTGATAGTGGCAGTGATAGTGGCAGTGACAGTGGCAGTGACAGTGACAGTGTCAGTGACATTGTCAGTGACATTGTCAGTGAAAGTGACATCAATAGTGGCAGTGGCAGTGGCGGTGGCTGTGACGGTAGCGGCAATGCGGCGGCGGCAGCCCAGAGAGTGGGTGGGGGCGCGGGTAGCGGCTCGGGGATTTGCGAGGTGCGGAATGCCGGAGGTGGCGCGGTGCGGGGCGGCGGTTGCAAGGGCTTCGCGAGTTCACCACCTCTCTCCCCAACGGCCTCGCGCCGCCTTGCCCTTTTTATTTTATTTCCCACGAATTTTCTTACGGTATTTTTCCTTCCTTCTTTTCTTTTTTTTTTTTCTGTTTTGTCGTGGCGCTCGTCGGATTCCAAAGAAATATAGAAAAGAGAAGAGGACGGAGAAGAAAGAGGCGGCCGCAGACAGGACATTTAATAAAACGCAGTGTGCGCGCGGGTCCCAAACGAAGGAGACAACAAAACTTACTCGCGAACATGATGAAAGAACATCCCCCGTCTTCAGGCGGTGATTAGTCACCGCGTCTTTTGTTTCTCGGTTTCTCGCCGGGATGTGTAGCGTTCTCTTAAAAAGGAGCCGAATTAATCTGCGAGCGCGGCGCGAGAGGGGCGGTGGGGGGGGCGAGGTGAGGCGAGGATGGGGTAAGGGGAGGGGGAGAGGGTAAAGAGTGAGAGAAGGAAACCTGCGAGGCTTATCAGCTATTCTATCTACTGCATCCGCGCTCTAAGGGATTATTAATACGGCGAGGGATGGCGGCGAGCGTCTCGTGCGGCGAAGGGGGCGGGGCCCGGGGGGCGGGGCTGGGGTGGGGGCGCAGCGAACGGAGCGGGCGCCGTCATCAAGATTCCGCGCCAGGGAAGGGGTGGGGTGGGGTGGGGTGGGTGAGAAGGTCCCAGACAGCAGCAGCAGCCGAAGGAAAAAGCGCCCGGCCCCGCCCCCGAAGACGCGTCGGTCCGCCTCCTTCTGTCCGTGACCCGCTGCCACCGCCAAGCCTCGCCTCTCCTCTCGTCTCTCGCCTCGTCTCGTCTCTCGCCTCGTCTCTCGCCTCGTCTCTCGCCTCGTCTCTCGCCTCGTCTCTCGCCTCGTCTCTCGCCTCGTCTCTCGCCTCGTCTCTCGCCTCGCCTCGCCTCTCGCCTTGCCTCGCCTCGCCTCGCCTCTCGCCTTGCCTCTTGCCTTTCCTTGCCTTACCAGCCGACGCGTGGCGCCGCCCCGCAAAATGTGCCTTCTAGACCCTTATCGCCGCGTGCGATCAACTGCAGGGCGGTGGCTGCTGCTTCGCTAACGCGCGCCTTGTCACGAAGTGCCTGCCACGATATGTACTACAGAACCTTGCCGGCCTTGTTGCAAGGGTGGATCACAAATAAGGTACCCCACAGCAACTCCATAACAAAATGTATTAACTCCACAGCAAAATATAATATGATACATACATAATTTTGAAGCGGTGATAACATTAAAATTATTTTTTATTCTACTTTTAAAATGAACTTAATATTCTTCAATATGGCATATCTTTGGTGTACGTTCAGAATGACCGATTAAGAATTCGCTTCAAATTAAATTTAAATGAAATACGTAATTCAGTCATTGTGATTTGTCCCTCCCTATATATACATTTTCTTTTATAGTGGAACAAAAAGATACAAATGTCTCCTTTTTTCTACATAGTTTTCCTGCCTCAGTATCTACTTCTTTTGTTCTCTATCAAGTTTTTTTAATTCTAGTGATGCAAAAATGTGATGCTCGAGTTATTAATTAATTACGCATAGATTCAACTTGCAGATCTGCAGTGAAACGTCCATTTAGCGCCACAATAAGGGAACCAAACAAACGGCAGTTGCATAGTTGCAACCTACCCGTCACTGGTCTGTCCTCAACTGAACATATTTCTTTTTGATTATATATAAATTATATGGTCTGTTATAGTGCCCTCTGCAACAACATTTTTCAAATCTCTAAGGAATTTGTGAATCTTATTTTTTTCTTTTCGGATGTTACAGCTTCCAAAGCTAATCCCAATTTTCTGTTGAATTTCATTCACACGCAAAGGACAATCTTAAAAAAAGATCACTAACATTTACGATATTCTCTGGGATGTGTCTTGTTCGTGGGAGTGTCTCTGGGAGTGTCGTACATTATATGTGTTTCGCACGACACAACTTTCTCTACAAAACTCTGAATGCCGGAATTTTCCTTTCAACTTCCAGGGTTCCCACATCAAGTGACTAATTCAGTGACTGAAATGCTTTTCAAATTTCAGCAAGACTGTTGTATTCATTTTTAAGATGTTTATGATGCACGTCACGTTGGGCAATGGTAAACGATGTTCAATGATCCAAGACACAATTTTAATTTTTACAATAATCACATACAATATTTGACGTTTCCGGGTTTGTAGGCCGTGATCTAACGGTGACTTTTCCAAACGTTTCGCCTGCAACTGTGGCAGGTAGCCTCAGTGGGCGGGGGCGAAGTGTTCTATCTCGAAGCACCGCGTTGACCTGGCAGTAACGCCATTGAGGATACCACAGTTGCAGGCAAAACGTATCGACAAGTCTCCGTTAGATCACGGCCTACTAACCCGGAAACGTCAAATATTGTAGAAACCGGCCATGAAAGCCTACATTGTATGTTAATAAACACACAGTTTAATACACTTTTTTGGTCTAATATACAACTGTTGATTGCCACCATTCCACTACGGCCACCATCACGAGGCTATTAAACCCAAAGAACCCAACCTCCATTACAAAGTGTCAATGGGAAGAGGATTGTCACATTGATTCATGAGGAATATCTCAAAAATAAAAAGTAATCACACAATATGATTTCGGAGTGTAATAATTATTATTTCAAATATTAGAAATAAAGACTGAAATCTTTTCAAAAAAAAAAAATTCCGAACGCCTATTGATATGATACACGTACAAGAGTTCATATAATCCTCAAAATAACGAAATATGGTGAAGAAAAGAGTGAAATGGTTAGAAAGAGCGAAAGTGTTGTAAGGATAATATTCAAGAAATAGCGTTATCAGCATCCAAACGTACTTTTTTTTCTAGTGCAGAAAAACTCAATACCAAACTGCTACTATACATCAACAGTACCTGCGCCAGCAATAATATTTTTAATGGCCTTTCGGTCATATACATATTTCAACAGGTTTTACCTGAACATTTATCACCACAGGACTGCATGAAATATTAAACAGCGTACTTTTCATTCGCCAAACCATTTTCATACTCTGCAAACGACAAATCACCTGCACATTGCATTGCGTAATAAATTCTAATAGCATGGAAAAATATTTGAATAACTAGTTTTGATAATCGATCTGCGGAGATTATGCATTTAAAATTGGAAAACGAGCAATATGGTCATGCGAGACGAAATTCTTAAAATACACTTTGTATTAACTATAGCGGTTCCACACAATTCTATTAATATTTTGGTAAATTACACAGGTCTCAAACATGAAATAATAATAATAATAATAATAATAATAATAATAATAATAATAATAATAATAATAATAATAATAATAATAATAATAATAATAATAATAGTTTCATAAAACAAGGCACTTTTCAATTCAGTTCCTGTCTAAGGTGCTGACGATTTGTAAAGAAAAAGCGCATTTTCGGTGTACACCACTGATATAAACATAGAAGAAAATTGTTGCTTCAAAACCAAAAAGAACAAAATGTTTGTTTCAGACATTGTATCCAACATTTGATTTACCGCAGAACAGTACTGTTCCGGCATTCGCCAGCATTTGCTTCATCGAAGAAACCACAGAAAACAATTGATCAGAGCAGCCGGCCTCGAGAATTCTCCTCCAGACAAGATACTGAATTTGACCTAGCTATCAAGCTAGTGTCCGCTAGTGTCACGGACGGGACTCCAACCTAGCCCAATAACTCCAACTAAGAAGTGACATCAGTTATGTCCTGAGCCACCTCGCCCGGTTCTGCTGCTATCGTGTTCTATACTATTTTAGTAGTATAAATGCCTTTTGCGGCTCTCACACGCAACCAGTGATTATAAAGGAGGTCTCTTAAGAAAGAGAATTTTACTTAGACGTGAAGAATTGCTTTAAAACGAACGTGAAGAACTTAGACGTGAAGAACTTTAAAAATATGAAGGGCTTGTTTAAAAAAACGCATCTAAATATTCATGTCAAATACAACCCGCAACACTTTCATTATTTTTTAATTCATTATGTTATATAACATGTTCAAGCGTTCTAGGGCTTTAAAGAATAAAACTTGGAGGCCGTAGGCCTCAAATAAACCGAAATCTACAGGATGGGAACTTCAACAATCTATTACATTTGCTGATTCGACGCTTCTCTATTCTACCCCACCTGTTCAGAGCCTGTAGAACCTGCAACTGTATGTGAAATTCAACTATTATTTGATATTCTACGCGACTGAATTACATTGGTGCACCTCTCTGCTCTGACGTTATAAATACGACATTACGTTAAATAAAAATAGAATTGGCAAAGATGTATTTTATTGTTATGAATTACAAGGAGACATAGAACGAGTGACGGAGGATAAAAGGGTCTCGAAGAAAACGATACATTACGGGTTTAATAGGGAAATGGAAACACCGGGGAGATTGTGAGGTTCTCGGCACGGGCATGCTAGTAGAACGTAATTCGATAAGATATTTTCAAATACTCTGATAATTCTTGTATATATCCTATATCCTAAAGATATACAATTTTCTTAAACATCTGAAATAATTAATAGCACTTTCATTACATCCGTGAGTGACATTCATTATTTGTATATACAATAATGTTAAGTGTTATTGATGTTTACGTGTTTCACGCGTGTCGCAAAGGCTCCCAATCATGACACAAACTAGTCAGCCACTTGCCCCGTCATTTTCCTGTTTGTCTAGCGGTTGAATCCGGTAAAAGTGTAGGGAGCCTAGCGGCGCCCCCAGCTACTTCCAACAAGAAAAAGGGGGACCTCCAAAGCTCTCGGCGGCGCCGGCAGCTCGAGGTTTGTTTACGATCGGATCGCACCGACTGCGCGGGATCAGAACGGCCGTCGCCTCGCCGCCCGCCGTCGCCGCCGCCTCCGCCGCCAGAGCAAACAGGCGAGCGCTGTCTCGCCAGCGGCGGTGGCAGTGGCGGCGGCGGCGCAGGGCCAGACGAGGACCCAACCACCGTTGCCCACCCATGCATCGACCTCGTCCGCGTCCCCTCCCACGCTCGCGTCCCACTCCCACGCCCGCGTCCACTCCCACGCCCACGTCCACTCCCGCGCCCACGTCCACTCCCGCGCCCACGTCCACTCCCGCGCTCACGTCCACTCCCGCGCTCACGTCCACTCCCGCGCTCACGTCCACTCCCGCGCTCACGTCCACTCCCGCGCTCACGTCCACTCCCGCGCTCACGTCCACTCCCGCGCTCACGTCCACTCCCGCGCCCACGTCCACTCCCGCGCTCACGTCCACTCCCGCGCCGCGTCCACTCCCACGCCCACGTCCACTCCCGCGCCCACGTCCACTCCCGCGCCCACGTCCACTCCCGCGCTCACGTCCACTCCCGCGCTCACGTCCACTCCCGCGCTCACGTCCACTCCCGCGCTCACGTCCCCTCCCGCGCTCACGTCCACTCCCGCGCTCACGTCCACTCCCGCGCTCACGTCCACTCCCGCGCTCACGTCCACTCCCGCGCTCACGTCCACTCCCGCGCTCACGTCCACTCCCACGCTCACGTCCACTCCCACGCTCACGTCCACTCCCACGCTCACGTCCACTCCCACGCTCACGTCCAATCCCACGCTCACGTCCACTCCCACGCTCACGTCTCCGCCAAAGCATCGACTGCCTACTCCTACTCCATCTCCTTCGCCGCCCTAGCTTCCGCCTCCGCCGCAGTCGTCAGGCTCCCTACAGACCCGCGTTCCCGCTCCCGCTCCCTCTCCTCCTCCCGCCGGCGCTTCGTGGGACCCCTGGAGGCATAACAAAGGTAACACGAGACGGAGCGAGGGCCGGCCGGCCGTTGTGATGGCGGCGGCGGCGGCGGTGGTCTCGCAGGCGAGGGGGCGATGCGTTCTTCGCACCAGATTTCCTCTCCACCTCCCTGGAACTCCGTCTCAGGCGTAGCCCATCTAACTGCACTCGACCTCCACTGATTCGAAGCAGTTTCCATACCTTATTTTCTTCAGGTCTCGGGAGAAATAAATGGCAAAGGATCTTAACGGCAAAACTAACTTAATAATCACTCTCTACTATCCTGTTAATTTCTGCATTTCATTCCCATCCCTCCTGAGCAACTGTATTCTTTGATATAGTTTTATCCTCTCTCTCCGACTACCATAAAATGTTTTCGGCTCTTGACAACTGTTATTTACGAAGGATCATTCATAATGGAAACATTGTTACTCAGCATGCATTTCTTTTCATCGCACTCGACACCAATCATTGAAACCCCGCTCAACCCCTTTGTGTAACTCCAGCGCCAAACAAGGGACTCACACTCACCCCTTTATTTGCAGTGCCACGCAGGCAGCGTCATTCGATTGCAGTTCAATAGGTGTTCAACGAACTGTCATGAAAACACAAATATCGGAAGAAAATAAAAGAAGATATAAAGTACAAAGAAGCCGACAGCAACGCACATGTGTTCTCGGGTGTAAGCAAAAGTAGGTTGCTCTTGGCACTGTTTAAGTACAAACACGATTACCTCTCGTGCAGGTGGAATTACAGGGAAGAACTTTATAACCTTTTATGTATAAACCGGGAATGGTAGCTTAGTGCATCAACTGATGTCAACGCCTCTGACCGGGAGGTCCTAGATTCCCACTCCCCACGGCGGCAGGATTTTCCGCACTAGCTTTTCAGCTCGGTCGAATTCAGTCGCTGTCTAGAGCAGAATTCTAGCGGCCGGCTGCTCTGATCGGTAGTTTTCCGTAGTTTCTCCGATCAACACCAGACGAATGCCGGAGCTTACCCTACCAAACGGGCCACGGACCGCGCGATCTGTCCTTCCCCTTCCTTGTCCTATGCTCTCCCCTTACACACACACACACACACTAACATGCACTACACCACCATATATTCTGGGAGACCGGTCGGGAGCTTACAGCTTGTCCCGGATAGGGCGGTGCCCCGCTGGTGGGAGAGTCCTGGTTAGGGGGGAACCCCACTAGCCGACGGTCGGTCGGCGCTGGATCTCGCCATCCAGCGGGGAAAGTTCACCGCCATCTCCCGAGAAAGAACATGCACTACACTAACGGGACTAATGACCAGAACAGTTGACGCGGCCGGAAACAAAAAATCAATCAATTATATGTATAATGTTCATCCTGGCAACATACCAAAACTTCAGATATTTAAACGTTAGCTATATGGAAGGTATATCATTCAGTTCCTCATATTCATTAGTCACATCGTTTCCCTTTTCACGGCACAAAAATGTAATATGAAAGCAATCTTGTGCATTTCAAAAGTTTATAATGAAAAAGAAAACGTATCAATTCATAATGTCGGTTCTATTCCGCTCACTAAAGGGACAATTAAAACGCGGCTTGGCTTCTCTGGAAAGATGTAATCGAACTCTCATAGACTCACAAATCTTTTTTAGTCTCTCATTATGAAATGACAGTCTGTCATCTTTTCTGCGAAAATTTTCAATAGCTGAAAGTTTCAAATGAGTTTCGATCATGACAGCGAAAAGAGCGGAAGCATTGTTAAGAAAAATTAACAATGGTCGTCTATCGGATTTGTGGAGTAAATGCTTCACAAAAACCATCCCTTGGTATGAAAAAAGAAGCAGATTCCATGCTCCGATGGTCCGAACAAATTCTTGGAACACTTCTCTAATTCAGAGCTAGTGGTCCTTAGGTTAATAAACGCTCCGTTTTAGGAATGAGTGCTTGCGAATCTGTCTGGAATTGAAGAGTATACCTAGAAGTGTACAGTGAAGAGCTAGTTGCCTGAAAAAAATAGCTCGGACCAAATTGAGCACCGCTCTTCCAAAGCAATAAAAATGTGGATGAAAAATGGAAAGCGAGTATTCGGAAAAGAAATGAATAAAACACTTATTTCAAACACGAATAGAGACGAAGAAAAATCAAAGTTGAAAATCTAGTGATGTGAAGATTCAAAACTAACAAAAAGAGACTCAATGATTGCTGAATGTACAGGTGTTCCTGACAAATCTCGCAATTTCAATCGATTACAATAGACAACAAACAAGTAATGTTTAATTGTAGATTGTATCCAATTATGTGACACTTAAAGACATTATATTACAGGGTAAATGAGTAAGCTATCGTATCACAAGAAAACGTCGTAGCAGTGACACGGAAACTTTTCAACATCGAGTACAAGAAATACTGGTGTGGTTTGTGGGAACAAAGTATTAATTTAGTTTCACTCTTGGATATTTATTTCATATTTATTCACCCATATTCTCACTAAAGTATTACATTTGAGCTTGGTAGTGACTGCGACACTCGAAGGCGTCGGTAATCAGAGAAGAAGAATTTCTGCCGGAATTTATACAAAACATTTAATAAGCTTTATGAGGGGTGTGGTAGTTAAATGTACCAGATATATAATCAAATATAATTAATAAAATAATATGCACTACATTTTTGTTTTTAATTTCCCTGCAATTGCCTCGACTTTGCCGAGGTAATTGCAGTACAGTCGGGTCAGTCTCTCTCTTTCCCTCTCTCTCTCTCTCTCTCTCTCTCTCTCCCTCTCCCTCTCCCTCTCCCTCTCCCTCTCCCTCTCCTTCTCCCTCTCCCTTCATACTCCCCTCTCTCACTCCCACATCTCTCTTTCAAGTTGTTTTTCAAAACGATGCTCGTTTACACCACGTCCCGATGCGATGTATACCACTCACACTTTCGCGTGCTCAACTGTGGTGTCCATGAAATACAAGTAAAAGGATGGAACAAAATATTCGTGCTCAGTTCGAACCTGCGACCAATCTGCTTTTCGTGGAAACGCGCTCTAATCTCCTCACCTAACCGTGTCACTCGCTCAAATTTATTTATAATATTATTTTATCCACTTTTGATACATATTAAGTAAAACTTCGAAACCACGATCAATTTCGATACGAAAAATAATCCTGGTTTCGAATTTCGATACGAAAAATATTCAAAAACACAAATGTACTAGTAATCGACGGCCCACTATGAACAACAATCATGAGTTATATCAAAAAGGGAAAAGTGCTGACTCAGTTGTTCTAATCTTCTGGATTCCTCTTTTCTATCTCAATATTCCTTCCCAGGACAAATAGTTAAAATGTCCACAAAAATTATAATACACTGGAATTTTTAAAAAAATGTGAATAAAACATACGATACTCTTATCGTAACATATTACGATTCTCATTCCGTAAATAAGTATTCAATATCTTTCAACGTCATAAACATTTCCAACGCAGTCACCCAGTGCAGACGCCGGCAGTAAAGCGGATCCAAAGCTGCGTCATCCCGTATTCTAGCTTCAGCCGGACACGAGCTATGAAGTTTCGTTTACGGAGGACGCCCGGCGTCGCTCGCCGCCCGCGCTTCACTACTTCGGGATCAGTCACGCGAGTAATAGTAGTCCATCAATTAGTCGGTAACAACATTCAATTAACGACTGATCAGCCGTCGAAATTAGTGGATCGCCGTGGTCATGACCCGCGCGCAACTCCCCGCCACCGCAAGCCCCGCCCGTCACCAGCATCACCGCCCGCTCCGGCTCCCATCCCCCGCATCACTGCTAGTGACGGCAAATTCTACCCAAGCATCGATACATCGATATTTCGATACATCGCCAAGTGGTTTTGGATGTTAATGAAAACATCGATGTTTTAAAGATGATAAAAGAGACGGTATTATCCCATCCAATTTCCATTTCAATTATAGTACTTAAATGAGTTATATGTTATTGTCTGGTCTCGTACAACACACGTTTGGGCTTGTAAGGGAATAAACATCCAAATTAAATCCCCTAACCTGGCAACACTGGAGAAACGAGTAGTAAACGGTTTCGTGCTGTTCGTGCGCCATCGACTTCTGCGCTAGATGTCCGTGGCTGTTGGTTTTGAGCAATACACATTAAAATGGTTACTAGAAATTTTATTTATATCATGTGATTTTTTTTGAAAACATGGATGTTTTTGGAAAAATATGTCGATGCGAAGAAAAGATTGAACACAGAACATCGATATTAATATATCGATGTTTCCGGTCGAAAATATCGAGGTTTTAAAAACATGATTTTTTTTTTTTTTTTTTTTTTTTTTGCCTTCCCTAATTACGGTTTGGTTTCCCCTACCAGGGGTGGCCAGAAGGGGACGGAAGCCAGAAGGGACGCAGGCAGGTACTTGCCCCAGGACCCGACTTAAATTGGGGCCCCAAATTTCTCTTCACTCCAAAGAAAATTTTTTTATCTATAATCCAAATTTAACGCTATAAATTATTTCTATTGCATGGATAAATAAATTCTGTTTATGAATTTGACGAGAAGATAATTTCTTGTTTGAAGTGAGCCCCCCACCCCCCACCCGGGTTAACTGCCCCAGGCCCCTGGTTCTCTCTGGGCGCCCCTGCCTGCTACCTCCCCTCCGTCGGCGCAGCCATCAATCAAACCACCGCCATCATTTTTTTCAGACTTAGAAACATTTGGTATGATTGTAGGGTAATGTCAGCTCGCCACATTTTTTTTATTCTCCATCATACATTCTGAAATTACAACTCTGAAAGTGGATGTATGTTGACTTTATTGTCAAATCAGATCCTTACTTATAAAATCATATTTGAACTCTAAATTAATGATATCATGAACGTATTCGTGACCCAAAAAGTAATTTATGCCACCTGGTTCAGGATGAGAAGTTAACCCCCAGAGCTGAAATGTTCAGGAACAGCGATGATAACACGTCGGCTAGTGAATCCTGTGAGGCAGGTAACCCATATTGATTGAAAAATACCAGCAAACACTTTCGTTGCAATGAAGGTGACAAATACGCAGATTTTATCTTATAATATTTAATAATTAGCGTCCTCAATCATAAATGTCTGGCAAAAGTGTGTATTAACTGTAATTCTCCTAACAACCTAGTGTCGTCATCAGTTCCCTGCCCAGTAACATGGCGTTTTTTATAGATCCTGAGTAAACAATCACCCGCTTTGAGAGGTGGAGTGTATTCGATTGAAAAGGTTCCCAGATCCATGAGTAATGGAATGGTTGTTGTATGTTAAAATTTCTAGCAGAACGCTTTGAGAGGTCGATTTGACTTGTTCGAAACGTTTTTCAGAATCATTGGTTATTGTGTGTTAAAATGTTCATGAGTAATGAATGTCTCAAATGTTGAGTATGTATGCGACATGTAAGATGACGACTGATTTATAATAAATAAGTTATTTGTTGATAAATAGTTATTATTTCGCAAGATCGGGTAGAGCAGTTGGCAGGCAGTCAACTGGATATATAATAAATGGCCTTCAGAAGATTGAGATGTTACACAACTATAAGAATATTATCATATTTACATTATTTCAATCAATAGTTTGTTCTACATTCTTATTTCAATAAAATATTTATAGTTTATAGTAAAAACAAGCATTCATTTTATAATTTTTTTCATTATTTTAAAAATTGTTTTAATTATTTCCACTCCGAAGTGTGAAATATGAGAAGCAGAGACAAAGTGCATCATTTACTTAATCTATTTTATTGGAGTGGTACATAAAAGAAATTAATTTTCCCCAAAGAAACAGATCCGAATTTGTAGTTCAATGACCTTCGGGAATATTCAGACGTTCCGCAGGTTTCCGTAAATTTTCGTAAAAAGTACACGCAATACAAATTTTAAATTTTAAAGAATTTTTAAAGAGAAAGTTTTATTTCCAGAAGTTTTCATTTCTGAGAAATGTAACCGATGAACCCAGAGCATCTAACATACTCTAGGAGACCCAGTTTCGATTCTTTGTTGGGACAACTAATGCTTTGTTTAGTTAGAATTATTTATCTACAAAAACGATTGATTACGAACACGGTGGTAATGACAGAGATTTTCTCCAGCTTATCTCGTGTGCTTACGTACATTAGATAATTAATTATTCATACACAGAAAGCATCGTTTTTTCATTAATAATTTTTGTAGGTTATTGCAGATCTAAGCTCTTTTCCTCAGCAAGGTATTGGTATTGACAATATTCAAAGATTTCGAAATAAAAGTGTTTGTAACAGCTCCTCTACAAAACAAGATCTTCCTGGAAAGAACCCGTGTACTAATTAGATATTCTGAGAGAAACTGAAGTTCAGGATGGTGGAAAATTTCTGAATTACACTAAATAAACAAAAGTGTTTTCGACCGATTTAGAAACAGACTAAATTACAGATTTCATACTTAATATCAGAAACTGAAATAAGTGAATCATTAACAAGTTGTAAGCATCATTTGACAATAAAAACTGACTCACTGGATGGCAACAAAGCTTCGGTAAAAGGGTATGCCAGATATTAAGTACTTTTTTTTATTAAGTGTCCTGTAAATTCAAGAGTGTGCAAGAGAAGGATAATAATAAACTGAAAGAACTGAATATTTGAATTTTGTTGGGCCCTTTCAAAATGAAAGCTGAAAATGGAGTTTGAATACATAATTATCCACGTATTACCTATTGGCTATGAATTTACGAACGAAAAATACAAAAAACGTAAGTTAGGTATGCCGAGCAAATTATATTTTAAATGACGGGTAAAAAACGTTCAATGCACATTAACGATAAAACATTTCAAAAATGTTAACGTGAATGTATAAAATGTTTTACATTTAAAATAAATTAATAATTAGTGTTGAAATGGAATTAATTATTGGACTGTCATATTACAGGGGTACGAAAGTCATAACGTCAATAAACACCACATCAAAACTGTTTTCTCTTTCTATCTTCTCTCCACCCTGATCCTGAAAATCTCCGAGTTATTTTGTAGCGCCGGGCCGGGCCGGTCTCCCGAGAAGCCTACCGGACATTCTCCGCTGCCGCCCCCTCCGTCACCTGCCCTCCATTTGTTCCCCTTCCCCTCCCTTCCCCCTCCCCCACCCAGACCGCCGCGCCGCCCGGGGCTTACGCGCGTCTGCGGCGAACTGAACCCGGGGAATATACGGGACCGGGCCAAACACAGCCCGGGATCACGCTCGGGCGCGCGGGCCAAACACGGCGCGGGATCACGCTCCCCAAACACGTGCACGGCCGCTGGCTCCGTCGCCCGCTCGCCCGCTCACCCGCTCGCCCGCTCGCCCTTCAAACCACCCCGCCCGTTCGTTCACAAGCCCATCCATTTTCCCGCCCAGTCGCCCACCCATCCTCTCAACCGCCCATCCTCCTACTACCCGTTTTTTTTCTCAACCCCCTTCCCTCTCTCGTTCCTTCGTTCTTCCGTTCGGTTGTTTGCTCGTTCGTTATTCCGCCCGTTCGTCCACTCACCGGTAACAGCACAGTGGTAACGTCTCCCTCATCATGAACCTGCTTCCCAGTCAGCCTATCAACTACGTTCTAGCCTACCCCCCTCTCTCCCCTGCCTGGCCATCCGCTCCCCCATCCACAGGCTCTCAAACACAAACATCCACAGGCCCACTCACCGGCAAACCAACCCGCTTCACTCACCTAAATTCCATCCACTTTGACGCCCGCCCAACTCGTCCACTTTAGTGATCAACTGTCAGCACATTCACCATTTTTTCGCTTAACCTCCTGCCCATCCATTAAGTCATTCATCTGTCTCCTCAACCGACTACTTTTTTGCTGTAGTGTTCTCCCGTTTGCTCACCATAGTACATCTCCCGTCGATGGATTGATTGATAGATAGATTTTTCGTGTTTCCGGGCGCGTCAACTACTGTGGTCATTAGTCCCGTTAGTGTAGTGCATTTTTTTCTCGGGAGATGGCGGTGATCTTCTCCCGCTGGATGGCGAGATCCGGCACCGACCTACCGTCGGCTAGTGGGGTTTCCCCCTAACCAGGACTCTCCCACCAGCGGGGCACCGCCCCAGCCGGGACAAGCTCTAAGCTCCCGACCGGTCTCCCGGAATATGTGGTAGTGTAGTGCATGTTAGTGTAAGTGTGTGTGTAATGGGAGAGGAGAGGACAAGGAAGAGGAAGGACAGATCGCGCACGGTCCGTGGCCCGTTTGGTAGGATACTGCTCCGGCATTCGCCTGGTGTTGATCGGAGAAACCACGGAAAACTACCGATCAGAGCAGCCGGCCGCTAGAATTCTCCTCCAGACAGCGACTGAATTCGACCTAGCTGAAAAGCTAGTGTCGAAAATCCTGCCGCCGTCAGGACTCGAACCTAGGACCTCCCGGTCAGAGGCGCTGCAGTGACATCTCCCGTGGACGTTCTACTCCATACTAAATCGCCCTTCCCAAAAAACCCCACCTGCACAGTCTTCTGCCCGATCACTCATCATCGGTACTCTTCGCACCTCACAATCCCATGCGCATATCGACTGTGATCGTGCTCCCATTGACACGACGCAAAGGGTTTATCGTAACCTCAACTGAACAACCCCTATTCCTTGTTTAGCTGTATTTAAAATGGCTTAGTGACAAGAAAAATGAAACTAGTTTACAGTACAGAACAATAAGTACAGAAGTAAAACAAGAAGTGGTATCAAAGAAGAATAAATTGTAGCTGGATAAATGCGATTATATAGAACAATTCACAATTTATAGCTTCTTCACCATGTCGAAATACGTTTTTTGGGGGGCGGGGAGGGGTTCTAAGCTCGGATGAGGCGGTCTGGGAGTTCTTAACTCTCCTATAAAAGGCGATCAATAGCTCATTGGATTTCTCTTCACACGACGAATCAATTGAGACTGTTTTAGGAGATATCTTTTACAATATTCTAGAAGAATCCTTAGGAATATGTTGTTTTAATAAATACACACATCATGAGTAGTTTCAACTTCATCCACCAGACAGATGATAATTAAATCTAAGTTTTGTAATGAAAATTGTTAAATATATTTATTTGTATCAATACTTATTGCAACTATAATCTGTTTAAAATTTCTGTTTTATGAACATGCATAGCACAAGCAAAAAGTTTTAGGAGCATATGCTCATTGGACGCGTCACGTTAACTTAGTAATAACAGTATTTTTAATATTGCTTTTCCGATATTGTTATGTTAAATAGAGGCTAATGTTGTTTAAGTTTGGATTTAACATTTGACATAACTGTGCATGTTCTTCGAAAAGCATAATATTTATAAATGATATTTCATCACGAATTAAATTTTTTGGGTTATCACGAACTCAATTCTGAACATAGTAAACATCAATAACTCAACGTTATTTAAAAACCAGTCTTTGAAGAACAGATTCATTATGATAAAATAATGATCATTTTTTGATTTGAAGATGTAGGACAACGAAGAATTTCTGCAATTTTCGAAGATTTACAGTTCAATAAAAATGAGACTACTTAATTAGTGTACTTGGCTAGTGTTGACCATAGACTGACAGACATGTTTTTCCGTAAATCATTTACCCAATTGTTTGGCACCAGGGACCTAAAAAATGCATATTCTGACAATATTACTAGATAAAGTATTTTTTCTAGGTATAAAAGTAAGATTTAAACACGTTTTTGCAATCAGTGCCAAACAATATGAAATCGCCACTTTCCGCTGCAGCATTACAATACTTTATCTTTACTACATAAATTACGTATTAGGTGAGAAAGCAAAAAGTATTATATTCGCAACGAAATTTGCATTCAACATTTGAGATATTTTTTTCACGATCAAACATAATAAACGATTTAACCCAAAAAAAGCTTTTTTATGTTTATCCAAGTCAGTCTTTTACCATATTTGTAAATTAACAACCAATATTTTATAACAATACAATTTCAGAATGCGTTGAATATCGATGTTATTGAAATGTTGAATGTTGTAGAAACTAATACTGGTCACTTATGCAAGAACACACAATTTGAAAAATCATCAAGAATATTTGATCTTTAATAAGTATTTCATGTGAATTCAACACAAATCAACAACATAAAGCTTCATAAATCTTAAAGGAAAATAAAATATGTTAAAAGAATCACAAATAATAAAAAAAATATTTTCCGAAATGGTAAATTGCAATATTTATTTTATATTTTTAAAGAAAAAGTTCAACCGTAGAAGGAAATATTAAATAAAAAAAATTACAAATTAACGACGAAAAGACTCGCATGTTCAACGACTACATTTTATTTTCAAAACATGCTAGAACGTGACACCAACCAATTCGAAGGTACAGACGTTTCATTATTCGAGGACCATTTGCGCTAGACCACCCGCGTCGACAGACACAGCAGCGGTCTGTTGCAGGGGCTTAAATTAACTCGCGGAGCCGGTCCGAGGATTCGCGAGATGCCTCGCATGGACAGTGCCGGCGCTGCGCCAGGGCTGCCGATCGCTGCGAGGTCCGAGGTGATCACGACAGGTGGAAAAGTGCGAGGGTCAGATCGAGGCGGCTCGCGATGAGACGAGGTGGGACGGACCGAGGCTGGGTGAGAAATGAGGTGAGGTAAAGATGAAATGATATGAGGCGGAGTGAGGGGAGGCGGGTTGAGGTGATCCAAGGCGAGGGGCATTGAAGCCATGTGAGGTGAAGTGAGGTGAGGCGAGCCGAGGAGGATTGAAGCAAAGCAAGATGGATTGAGGGAGGAACGATTGGAGCGAGATGGATTGAAGCGAGATGGATTGAGGCGAGATGGATTGAGGCGAGATGGATTGAGGCGAGATGGATTGAGGCGAGATGGACTGAGGCGAGATGGACTGAGGCGAGATGGATTGAGGCGAGATGGACTGAGGCGAGATGGATTGAGGCGAGATGGACTGAGGCGAGATGGATTGAGGCAAGAAGGATTGAGGCAAGAAGGATTGAGGCAAGAAGGATTGAGGCAAGAAGGATTGAAGCGAGATGGATTGAAGCGAGATGAATTGAAGCGAGATGAATTGAGGCGAAATGAAATGAGGCGAGCTGGATTGAGGCGAGATGGATTGGGGCGAGATGAATTGGAGCGAGATGGATTGAGGTGAAATGGATTGAAGCGGGGTGCAATGAACTGGCGGGAATGAGGCGAAGTAAGGTGAGAAGAACGTGGAATGATACGAGATAAGCTATGGTGAAGCGAGCTGGGGGGGGGGAAGGAAGGATGTGAATCGAATGAAGCGAAATGGAATTACGCGGAACCACAACCCAAGACGAGACAATGCAGAGACGACATGAGGCAAGGCGAGAAGAGATCAGGATGAGGCGAAGCAGGGTGGGCGAGGTGGGTCAAATCGAGATAAAGTGTGCTGGGGTAACAATACGAGTTGAGTTGAAGAAGGAAGGATTAGGCGGGTGAACCATGAACATGTGGTCCATGACTACACGGGATGGTATATGCGAGGCTCGACGAAGTAAAGTTAGGCATAGCGATGTGGGGCGAAGTGGTGTGGTGATGAGGAAGGGCGGATAGACGGGCAGGCCAGCAATGCCCATCGTTGGAAGCGCCATTACGCAGATTCATTGGGCTCATTAATCTATGGCCATCGCCCAATTGCCCTCGTAAAATGTCAACTTCTCCCCTTTCACACAACCCGATTCACGTTTTCCATTGCGTATTCATTATTTTACATCAATGACGGCAATAACCGGGTTATTTCATTTTTATAGGAGGCGGAAACGCCCGCTATTACATCGACGAAAAATAAGTATGGCAGGTATTATTGCTGCACGCGATCTCAACACTGTGAATATGACGCCAGGTAAATACGTAATCTATCAGGTAAGTGGACGAGATTATTTTAATAACTGCTAACGAAGTCGCCGATTCATTTTCGTTTCCCCAGTTAGGTCGATCACGGCTTTTGGACGAGGACGCACACGGGCTGTGATTGCCTGTCCCTCATTGCAACAGCAATGTAAAATCGAAAGAAAAAAGTTAAAAATGTTTGAGTTATGGAAGGAAATGAAACCGTTTCTCCCATTTCTGGCAGAATAAATTAATTCCTAACTTTCTAATTGATATAAATATTGTTTAAACAATAGTTCTTTTGGAAACAGGTTTAATTTTCGTCGAAAACATTTCGAAGTAAAAAACTATCAGGAAAACACCCGACTGCTACGAGCGGCGCCAGGTAACAGTATTTCGTTGCGAGAACATGCTGAGATTTCATTAGCGTTACGGAGTGAACTAGAATTGAAATGCACTACTTAAGAGATTACATTTGAATTTAACCCATCGGGAAACGGTGAAGACGAAGTTTTTTTCACGCTCAGAGCAGTTTGAGTTGAGTCGTCTTCTCTTTCAATGCAATCGAATATAAAGATGTATATTATAGATTGGTCAATAATAATTATTTATATAAAAAGGCAGAAAAGTAACTGTACTTTTCGGTTCGGTAAATCGTATTTTAGAAAAACCCCTTTACTTTACAACTGAAGTACACACAACAGTTATTTGGTCTCTCTATTCACAGTAAATTAGCTCTAGCGGTATCAATGATTGTCAATTTTTGCTCTCCTTTTTTATATTGTTTTTATAAAATAAAGAATTATGTTTTTATTTTTTCCATTTGTTACTAATATGATAAAAACTTCTACAGCTGTAATTCTAAACTTTTTGAATGAAATTGTAAATTTGCACGAATTTAATTTGTTGCTAGTGGTCAGATTTTTTACACCAGCACAGAAGTGATAATAGACCAGTAATAATTTGAGACACAATTAAATTAGTTATAGTAGTGTTCAGTTTAATTAGAATAATGTAATTAGTGACGGTATTGTTTTGAGATGTGTTTTTGTGCTGTGAATAGTGCGTGCACAAAACTGTGATGGGTAAGCTGAGTAAAATCTTGACGTTAATAGAGTAAGAAGTCGAATTTTTAAATTATAAAATTTACCATGTCGTTTGAATTGAAGCACAAACAATTAACAGCATCTTGCAATATTTGTACTATTTCATTAAAATGCAATTTGTTAATCTAGTAATAGTATTATCACATTTTTTGAGGTACGTAATATTTGTCTAAACTTTTATCCTCTCAGGGCCTCAGGTGTTATTAATGTAAGTCGAGTCGAATGTGTAACACTTGATAATTTACAACGTTTCATTTGTTCTTGACGATTGGGCAATATCAAAACTTAATGCTGTAATATTTAAGTTTATGAATATTAAAGAAAACCCAACAGTATTTAATATTGCAAAGATATTAATATTTAATTTCGTACTTCAAAATAAACTTCATTAAATAAATTAGCTGTCGACACAGAGATAAAAGTCATATAGAAGGTGAAAAACAATAAAATTGTTTTTCCTTCAAATGACGTCTCGTCGAAAATATTATCTCTCAAGTCTCAGCACACCACGGCCCAAAAATAACCCTGATTGGTCTAGGCTTTGAAAGTTCAATTTCATAGAGAATAAATGGTTGAAAATACAACTTTATGGATAAATGTACAAAAGTTGTTTAAAAAATGGTTTAATCAGATTGTCATAAAACGGGAACAAATTGATATAATATGTAAAATATTACATAATATGTTAAATATTATTTAATTCACTAGAGAAAATATTTATTATCAATAAGTACAAAATAGCTGTAACGGTTTTTTTGCGAAATAAAACATTCAAATAATATAATTTAAACTTAATATTTTCAATGAGTCACAGCCTGAAAATGATGACACACCGAGCGACGAGCCTACGCCTGCACTGTTTACCTGTACCGCTGGTTGCCAGCGCTGTTAATGCACCTGTCCTGTAACGCGACGCCGACCAAACCCCAACAACGCGGGGTATCATTTCGTGACTCCCCGGCGGTTGCCGTCCTCGCGACAGCAGCCGCGCGCAAGGGACGCGTCGCCCATCGCGGCCAGCCCATCGGAAAGGGCTAATTGGCGGCCGGCTGCCTCGCCCGCTTCCGGCGCGAAAGGGCACAGGCGAGCAGCTGGCGCGTGGGCCGTCGCCGCAGCCCTTCGGCGACTTCGCACTCAGCGCTTCCACTTCCGCTTCCGCTGCGAGCCGCTCTGCTGTGCTCTGGGTCAGCGCGCGCGGCAGCGGAGACGGCGGACTTTCGGTGACGATGCTCGCTGGAGCAGTGGCATGAGGGTCGGCATGCCATAGGCGTTTGGCTTAGGCAGTGGAACGGTGGAAGGAGAGGGCGGTGACGAGGGCGGTGACGAGGGCGGTGACGAGGGCGGTGACGAGGGCGGTGACGAGGGCGGTGACGAGGGCGGTGACGAGGGTGGTGACGAGGGCGGTGACGAGGGCGGTGACGAGGGCGGTGACGAGGGCGGTGACGAGGGTGGTGACGAGGGCGGTGACGAGGGCGGTGACGAGGGCGGTGACGAGGGGACGGCGGCGAGGCGCGGATGAGGCGGTGACGGCGGGGGCGGCGACGAGGGCGGCGACGAGGGCGACGACGAGGGCGAGGGTGGCGACGAGGGCGGCGACGAGGGCGGCGACGAGGGCGGCGACGAGGGCGGCGACGAGGGCGGCGACGAGGGCGGCGACGAGGGCGGCGACGAGGGCGGCGACGAGGGCGGCGACGAGGGCGGCGACGAGGGCGGCGACGAGGGCGGCGACGAGGGCGACGTCGAGGGCGACGACGAGGGCGACGACGAGTGGTGGCGGGGCGGGGGCGTGGTCAGTAGGAAGCTAAGGCAGTATTTAGGGCGATGGCAGAGGCGGGTTCCAGGGCTTGGGCGGGGTTGCAGTGAGACGGGAAAAGCAGTCGTGGAAGCGCCGTTCCGGAGCTGCACCCTCACCAAGTGACATCGCTCCTAGGTGATGGGTATGAATTGGCCGGGATTACGTGGTACAGACACAGTACCCATGCTTTCCACGTTTGAAAAGTAGAGTTGATACCCCTTTCATGGCAAGTGGCATTTATGAAGATTGATGAAACGTTTTGATTGTAATTTTTCGTGAGGAGCTCCCGTTTTGCATTTACTATAATTTTTTAAAAAATTCTAACTTCTTTTTCCTCCGCAGCTTTATTTACTCGCGATCATGCTCATTATAAATTATACTTCAATAGTAATATCATAATGAAATCCTATGAGTTTTGTAGCTCATAGTGACCGTATATGTGGCCGCCAATATGAAACTTATAACAAGAAGAACTCAGAATACCGATTTGCATTATTATTAGATGGGCAATGGTCGTGTGTACCCGTCAGAAGGAATTTACTCAGCTGCATTATTGCCAAGAGGTAATGTAACACCTACTTCTTACTACAAAGCATACGTTGTTTCATACTTGATAGCTGAATTGCATCGTCTCCATCTAAGACTGGTGTCACACGAGCGTTGCGTTGACGCGCGTTAAAGCGCGTCGTAGATTCACAATGTACCTTTTGCGGAACGGTTTGTGTGCAGTTTCGTATAATATAGAGGGTTACTCTAAGACGCGCATTAATTAACGCGCGTTAACTCAACTCTCGGGTGCAGAGACCCAAATTCTGTACAGTTCCCCCACATCTCTTTGCATTTACTTCAATAACTACTTCAAAACGGCAGTTTTCGCAAGTACCTCTACCCATCGACGTCTTTGACATATTCCCTCCCATCACATCCATCTCCGACACTTTTTGATTTTTCCGCATTATTCCCAATCACCCCTTCCCTCCTATCTTCGCCTTGGCAATCGCGGCACCCCGCGCCGCCCTCGCCGCCCGCGCCGCCCACGTCGCGTCGGGCGGTCGCCCCGGGCGCGCACGTTGCGCACGTCGCCCTCGTCGCGCCCGGCGCCCGGCGCTCGGCCCTCCGCCCAAAGGGGCTGCTCGCAGAGGGCGGGGCCGCGTCGAGGGCTGACGAGGGTCGGCAGCGGGTCGTTATTCAATTAGGGGCGAGCCGCACAATCATCGCCGCCGAGCCCAGTCATCGCGCCGGAGAGCGCCCGCCCGCCCCCGCGACCATCCCTTCCGGCCGCGCGCGCCCTTTCCGGCCGTCGCGCCCGCCGAAAACCACCTCCGCGCCGCCCCTGCCGGCACCCACGACCACAGCCCACCCCTCGGCCGCAGCCGCCCCCGCGCAGTCACCAGAAAGAGATGGTGGAAACAGCGCCGCTATCGTTGGCACTGCGTGGGCCCTGCGTCGGGCCCTGCGTCGGGCCCTGCGTCGGGCCCTGCGTCGGGCCCTGCGTCTGCCCCTGCGTTGGCCCTGCGTTGGCCCTGCGTCTGCCCCTGCGTTGGGCCTAGCGTCTGCCACTGCGTCGGGCCCTGCGTTGGGCCCTGCGTTGGGCCCTGCGTTGGGCCCTGCGTTGGGCCCTGCGTTGGGCCCTGCGTTGGGCCCTGCGTTGGGCCCTGCGTTGGGCCCTGCGTTGGGCCCTGCGTTGGGCCCTGCGTTGGGCCCTGCGTTGGGCCTTGCGTTGGGCCCTGCGTCGGCCCTGCGTCGGCCCTGCGTCGGCCCTGCGTCGGCCCTGCGCCGGCCCTGCGTCGGCCCTGCGTCGGCCCTGCGTCGGCCCTGCGTCGGCCCTGCGTGGGTCCTGCGTCGGCCCTGCGTCGGCCCTGCGTCGGCCCTGCGTCGGCCCTGCGTCGGCCCTGCGCCGGCCCTGCGTCGGCCCTGCGCCGGCCCTGCGTCGGTCCTGCGTCGGCCCTGCGTCGGCCCTGCGTCGGCCCTGCGCCGGCCCTGCGTCGGCCCTGCGTCGGCCCTGCGCCGGCCCTGCGTCGGTCCTGCGTCGGCCCTGCGTCGGCCCTGCGTCGGCCCTGCGTCGGCCCTGCGTCGGCCCTGCGTGGGTCCTGCGTCGCCACTGCGTCGGCCCTGCGTCGACCCTTCGTCGACCCTGCGTCGACCCTTCCTCGACCCTTCGTCGGTAGAAAACCAGACTGTCATCGTTATCCCTTCACTGGGTCGCATGAAGTAGTATTTTCATATTTATTTGGCAAAAAACTAAAGACACGTTTTAAGTACACCCATGTGCCAGTTAGAATGCGCTGCATCCCCAATATACACAACACTCAGCGAGTCCCCTGGTAAACATGACAAGGATCGGGTTAATTGAAAACATGTGATATGAAATAATCCCTAAACCATATTGCCGGACTCGTATTTTATTCCCCTCACATTCCACCCTTTCATTACATGAGTACCATCACCACAGACCACAAACATGTTAGCGTCAACATTTATCACACCACGGGCATCGGAGTCACTACCTTTAAATCAGATGGTCTCTACCCATGCTGGGATACAAGATTTTAATACGATATTTAATACTCATACCAAAGAAAGATAAAGTATCAATACATCGATATTATCGAACCTTAAGTAAGGACCTACAATTATACTATTTCTTGGAATATTTTCAGTGGTGTAGACAAAGGTGTTCAAATAATCAAGTTATATGGATTTTATTTCATATTCAAGAAAGTAATATTTTTTATAAATTAAATATTTTTTTGTTCATTTATTCTACAAAAATACTATATTTTACTCATTGAAATAAATGGAAATGCGTGTGTGTGTGTGTGTGTGTGTGTGTGTGTGTGTGTGTGTGTGTGTGTGTGTGTGTGTGTGTGTGTGTGAGAGAGAGAGAGAGAGAGAGAGAGAGAGAGAGAGAGAGAGAGAGAGAGAGTCGGTATTCCAGATTAACCACATTAAATGTCAGTCTGAAAAAAAAATCTCTTTAGAAGTTGCCACAACTGAAGAAAGCCATTTTTAGCGTCAGTAGGTACTTCCGGTACTATGTGTTCATCGATTCGAAACATGTACATTCCTTACAGATGATGGGAGTTCCGAAAGCGCACTAAACACGCGGGCTGCTAGCTTACAGACATTGTCACACTGCCAACAAACTGCAGATATCAATATTACGTTACCTACCACAATAACCCCATTTGGTATCTACCACGATAACCCGATAAGTCTTACAAACCATGTGCAAGTAAAACTGTAGGAACATTATGGTGTTAAGTATCGATACTATCTCAACCATCGCCATCATTGTTCATCATGCGAAATCATGTCCACCGCCAACGCCCGGTCCTGCATTGAGTGGGCTGCGGACGTCTGCTCGCGCTGTCCCCCCTTCCGCTTCCCCTTCCCCTGGGCGATCGGGGCGTCAGGGCGTCCGCCGCCCATTCGCCGCGGGTGAGGGGCGACGGGGCGTCGGGGCGCGGACAAAGGGCGCCGCGGCGCGGCGGCTGGAGGGCGAAGGGCGTAGGGCCAAGGGGGGGAGCGCATCTGAGGGCGGAAGACGCGCAGCGGGCGGAGGGGCTTCCCGGGCGGTCGAGGACAGCGATGGGGGAAGGGCCGGGAGATAAGCAAGAGGAGACGGACGAGAAGGAGACGGACGAGAAGGAGACGGACGAGGACGAGACGAGACGAGAGACGAGACGGACGAGACAGACGAGACGGACGAGGACGAGACGGACGAGGACGAGACGGACGAGGACGAGACGGACGAGGACGAGACGGACGAGGACGAGACGGACGAGGACGAGACGGACGAGGACGAGACGGACAAGGACGAGACGGACGAGGACGAGAGACGAGGACGACAAGACGGACAAGAGACGAGAACGAGACGAACAAGAACGAAACGAACAAGAACGAAACGAACAAGAACGAAACGAACAAGAACGAAACGAACAAGAACGAAACGAACAAGAACGAAACGAACAAGAACGAAACGAACAAGAACGAAACGAACAAGAACGAAACGAACAAGAACGAAACGAACAAGAACGAAACGAACAAGGTGGAGTTGAACAAGGAGAGGAACAAGAAAGAGACGAAGAATTAGAGGGATGCGCGGACTGAGTCGGGGAAGGGGTTGGGGATTGAGGATTGGGGTTTGGGGATTCGAGGTTGGTAGAGGTGGGGAAGGCGGCGGCGGCGGCGGCGGAGGCGGCGGCGAAGGCGGCGGCGGCGGCGGCGGCGGAGGAGGCGGCGGAGGCGGCGGCGGAGGCGACGGCGGAGGCGGCGGCGGAGGCGACGGCGGAGGCGGCGGCGGAGGCGACGGCGGAGGCGGCGGCGGCCGCGGAGGCGGCGGCGGCTGCGGAGGCGGCGGCGGAGGCGGCGGCGAAGGCGGCGGCGGAGGCGGCGGCGGAGGCGGCGGCAGAGGCGACGGCGGCGGCAGCGGCGGCAGAGGCGGCGGCGGAGGCGGCGGCGTAGGCGGCGAAGATGACGGCGGCAGTTGCGGATGCGGAAACGGAGGCGTGGCTTAGACGACTGAGGGTTAGGCCGTGGTGGCGGAGGCGGGGGCGGCTGCGCTAACTACTTCACGCAGAAGGCTGTAGACAGCGCGTCGCGCCACGCCAAATGCTTCCTCCGGGGTGATTCATGGCCGTTTTATTGCTTGCCACCCGCAGCCTGCGCTGGGTGACACTGTATATCACGCGCTCCGGATTGACGAGGTTCCGGTTGGGGCTGCGACTGCGGCTGCCCGCTGTCGCTGCCGAGATGCTCGGGACGGACGTCTCCCTGAGAAATCCTGCGAAATCTATGCGTCCACTTCAATTACGACAATAACGACAGAATAGTGTTTGAATATTACGTTTGAACACCATTATTCGTAACGTTTACAGTCAAATTAATAATAAGGTTCTAGTTCTCGGTGGGTCTGTTCTGACCTCATACCAGGTACTAATGAAATTAATCCATAATAAGAAACCTCAGATATGTATGTATGTATGTATGTATGTATGTATGTATGTATGTATGTATGTATGTATGTATGTATGTATGTATGTATGTATGTATGTATGTATGTATGTATGTATGTATGTATGTATGTATGTACGTGTGTGTGGGTGTGGGTGTATACAGAGAGATATAATATATATAATGAATGAATAGTTATGTATATAATGAATGAAAGATTATGTATATAATGAATGAATGAATGAATGAATGATGCGTGAATGAAAAATAAATTAGAAAAAGAATCACCTAGAAAACCCTACAAAAACATTTAGAATTAAGAAAACAAATAACAATAATATTTTTCGTGTAAGTTAAGTATACCGATGTGCTACTACATAATTATTAAATTATATTTCAGCTAGAATTAAGTTAGCTTTAGTTAGTATTAGCTTTTTACCACTGAGCTGCTTAAGCCGCAAGGCAGCAGCGTAATGTGTATATCAGTGTTAAATAAATTCCCGCCTCCTCAAGGTTACTGTGGAGGGGAAACATAAAAAAACCATATAGATATAAATAAGTTCAAAGCCGATAACAAGTGTTTACTCTACGAAGTAGATAAGCAGTAACCTAATACAGCAACGGACAGTTACATGATTCTCACATTGCTCAATTTATATCTCGTTCGTCGGCGATCGAGTCCGGTATTCTGCATTTTGTCTCGGCTGCTGGGTGAAGAGTGTCCAGACCTTCCTTTATTGACGACTAGGAATTACCCCATCTCAAAGATTCACGCACTTCATTCTTTTGAGACGGAAAAAACTTCCATGTATTTTCTAAAATCTAAGAATTATGCAAGTAAACAAAAAGGAAGACCGCTAACTAGGAACATTGCTTCACGCAATCTCCTAGCATTGCTGCACGCAAACTCCTAGCATGTGGAAGACGACGAACTAGGAACATTGCTTCACTCAATCTACTAACAATATCCTAGCATGTGCCCATTCATGTGGGCATTCGCTGTATCTGTCGTTGCATAATTATTGACAGGTGTGGCGGGTACACGAGATCATTTCATACAAAATAATAGAAATATACACCTCTACGAACGCTGTGATTCAGCACAGCTCTAGATCCAACACACAGACCTGATTCAGAGAGTATGAATAACAAAAATTTCAGTTAACTAAAAGGAATTCTCACCTCGTATGAATCCCCGTATCTGCATCATTTTAGAAGCGCTAAATTACTTGAGTATTATTCGTCGATGTTAAGTTTCGCAGAAAGTGTATGAATGTAGGCAGACGTTAAATTACTTTGTGGAGAGAAAACATTAATTTGAAATTCGTGTTCAAATGAAAGTTATGTGGTGCTAAATATTCAATTAAAAACGAAATACAATTTATTTCCGAGTCCTTTCCTCGTCAAAAAGGATTTTGCACTTGACTATGGTACGCTTTGGGAACGATTACAAAAATTCAACTTTTTAATAGCCCACTGCACCGATAAAATTGAAGCAATACGATTAATTTATATGATTTCGTATACAAATATCAGGATTTGTAAAAGGGGTATTAATAATTGCAGGAGTGTGGTTAATCAAAGACATTTAAAAAAAATAATTTTGCAAACTATCTCCACTCCACATCCCATTAACGAACAACCTAATAAAAATAAAATTTTATGCAATTATCAGTGAAGTGTATAATTAATGTTGCACTCCAAAATATTATGGTATGATTCAATTATGATCTCCACCACCACATAAAATGAAATCCATTTTTCGGTAAGGTTAAGTACACGCGAAATTATTCCAAATGAATCACAATCCGCAATCAGGAGCGTTTGGCACAGTTCGCGGAAAACAAACACACCGCAGGGTGCACGTGCACACGGGGTATCTCCCCAACAAACAAACGCAGAATAAAACAACACATTAAAGGCGATTTGCAACACGGGCAGGGGGATAATACTCGTAGTGAACTGTTTTGGAAAATATGTTTTTTATTCACGGGTCGCCTCCTACATCTCTCCTCGTGAGCAAATAGAACGAAGAAGATTTAATTCAAAACAATCAACTGGGAGCGTTAGCTCAGTGCATCAACTGATGTCACTGCAGCGCCTCTGACCGGGAGGTCCTAGGTTCGAGTCCTGACGGCGGAAGGATTTTCGACACTAGCTTTCCAGCAAGGTCGAATTCCGTCGCTGTCTGGAGGAGAATTGTAGCGGCCGGCTGCTCTGATCCGTAGTTTTCCGTGATTACTCCGATCAACACCAGGCGAATGCCGGAGCAGTACCTTAACAAACGGGCCACGGACCGCGCGCGATCTTTTCTTCCTCTTTCTTGCCCTATCCTCTCCCCTTACACACACACTTACACTAACATGCACTACACTACCACATATTCCGGAAGACCGGTCGGGAGCTTAGAGCTTGTCCCGTCTGGGGCGGTGCCCCGCTGGTCGGAGAGTCCTGGTTAGGGGGAAACCCCACTAGCCGACGGTAGGTCGGCGCCGGATCTCGCCATCCAGCGGGGGAAGATCACCGCCATCTCCCGAGAACAAACATGCACTACCCTTACGGGACTAATGACCAAAGCAGCTGACGTGCCCGGAAACACGAAAAAATCAATCAATCGAAACAAACATTCGAAGATTAGAAACGTAGGCGAAGAATAGTCCAATTGAAATAGCAGCACATCTTCGTTTTTCTGTTAAGTTTAGACAAAATATATACAGTATTCAAAAGTAGTGGGAAGAACATTTAACTCATACTCCATGAGATGGGGTAGAGATTGTCAGGTGATTACATAGTAGCATACAATAAACACGATAGCGAATTTAAAAAAATACTGGAGAGAGCGAGAATGACAAGTATTAAACAGTAGACGTTATATAATTGTAAAAACTAAATAAACAATGGAGATCATTAGTTGAAAATACATATCAAAATAAGCATTTCATATACTCGTAATTTCCATTAGACAAATTGGCAAAAAGATCAATTTGATATCACATTTTACAGTCTGAAATTCGACGAAAAGACGTTTTGCATTCAATGAAACAACATTAAATTCTTCTTTGCACTTGGGGTACCTCGTAATCACCCCTCCTCCCCTTTCATGAAATAATTATAGGCTTCGCAGGAACGGATGGTAATGTAACGTAGACGTTCGTAAGGGACGCGACGGGCTGTGTACTACAGGATAATTGTTAATATATAACAAATTTACACATTGTGTACACTGGGTGAGCACACACAACCACGAAACGCTTTTAACCTCCCCTTCCCCCTATCGTTTGCGCGTCGCCCCCTTATCTCCCGAGGAGAAACCTCCGGGACGCTCGCCTCTTAGACATCCTCCAGCACCTCGCAATGAAATCATACCACACTTTCCTTGACGTCGCATCAATTATCCGGGCCAGTGCCTCGCCGACACTCTTCCCTGAAACATGCCCCCCGCCCCCGTGACTCCACCCGCGCCACGAAGAGGCCGCAAGAGAGCAAACAACCCCTGCCGCCGTGCGGGCGCGTGTGTGTTATGTACTCGGGCATACATTGCCCGTGCACTACGCCCCACCCAAAGCCTCGCTTCGTCCCACAACGCTTCTCCCCACCTTGACTCGCTCTCTTCCTCTTCGACTTTGCCTCGGCCCGCTCCTCTCCATCCTGCCCAGCCCCGACTCCTTCCACCCAGCGCAGACTGCACCCGCGCCATCACGATCCAAAATGATTCTACCAGAACTGAATTGACCGGACCCAACCCGACTCGACCCTATCTGATCCGACCCGACCCGAGCGGACCCTACCCGACCCGAGCGGACCCTACCCGACCCGACAGGACCCGACCCGACCCGACAGGACCCGACCCGACAGGACCCGACCCGACAGGACCCGACCGGACCGGACCCGACCCGACAGGAACCGACCCGACCCGACAGGACCCGACCCGACCCGAGCGGACCCTGATCCGACCCGACCCGAGCGGACCCTACCCGACCCGAGCGGACCCTACCCGACCCGACAGGACCCGACCCGACCCGACAGGACCCGACCCGACAGGACCCGACCCGACAGGACCCGACCGGACCGGACCCGACCCGACAGGAACCGACCCGACCCGACAGGACCCGACCGACCCGACAGGACCCGACCGCGACAGGACCCGACCCGTGGGACCCGACCCGACCCGACCGGACCCGACCCGACAGGACCCGACCCGACAGGACCCGACCCGACAGAACCCGACCCGACAGAACCCGACCCGACAGAACCCGACCCGACAGAACCCAACCCGACAGAACCCAACCCGACAGAACCCAACCCGACAGAACCCAACCCGACAGAACCCAACCCGACAGAACCCGACCTGACAGGACCCGTCCGGACCCGACAGGACCCGTCCGGACCCGACAGGACCCGTCCCGACCCGACAGGACCCGTCCCGACCCGACGGGGACCCGTCCCGACCCGACAGGGACCCGTCCCGACCCGACGGGACCCGTCCCGACCCGACAGGACCCGTCCCGACCCGACAGGACGACACGACCCGACCCGACCCGACCCGACACGACACGACCCGGCTCGCTCCATCCCTTTTCGTCCCATCCTACTCCACCCATCCTTCCTCTCCCTCCTGCCTTATCACTCTCTTCCATTACCTCATTTCCTCCGTATTCAATCCCCACTGACTCCCTCGTTCTAACGTGTTCTACGACGCGACATACCTCTACAATCCGCTCTGTTACGTTCCTCCTCTCTCCGTTTCCTCTCACCCTCGGTCCTCCCTGTTCACCCAGTCTCTCAGCGCCTCGCTCCTCCACGCCCCACCACCCTCTTCACCCCGCCTCGCAGCGCCTCGCGCGATTTGCACAGCGGTCTTGGAATAATTAGCCACCGCCGGCGTCGCGTCCTGGCGCCGCTTTGCCGTAAACACGCCGGCGTCGGCGACGGCGCCGCACGCCCCTGCGGTCGAATATCGCCAGCCCGCAGCGCGCGGCCGAGACGGGATGACGCAGGAGCGTCCAACCTGCAAGGCCTGAAGGGCCACAACTAAAACCTTTAATGGGGTTGCGGGCCATATTTACAGTACTCGGACGATGCACACCTGAATTCTCCGAATTGTTGATCTCGCAGTTTGCCGGTCTGCTCTGAAACGGGGGGGAAAGGGTGGGAGGAAAGAAATCATGCGTGATATCAGGCCGTACCATGCTTAACGCAGGGAAACATTGGGATGACTTTGAATTTCTGAATTCCCTAGAAAAAAAATCTTAAATCTAAACGACCTATTTTTACATTAAGGGTATTTTGACCCGTCGGGGCGCGTGCGCTAGGCGCGTAATGTGGAATAGGCGCGGAAGGTGTGCGCTAGGCACGCAATGTGAAATAGGCGTGGATGGTGTGCGCTAGGCGCGCAATGTGGAATAGGCGTGGAAGGTGTGCGCTAGGCGCGCAATGTGGAATAGGCGTGGAAGGTGTGTGCTAGGCGCGCCCAACGTTGAAACATGTCCGACGTTCACTGGTGCCAATTTGAAACAAGCCCAGTCTTTCTATTTAAAACCAAGCCCCACTTGGAGCGACATTTTGAACATAATTATTACTAATAAATGTGATTTGGCGCCAGGAAAAGGTTACATTTTAAACCTAATGATTCCTACATAATTTGAATATCTCTCCTTCCAAAATTATGTTGTGAAAGCTCAGTTAATAGGGGTTCGAAGTTCATAATTGTTGCTACTTACTCTGCAACCAATTATTCAATCTGCCATCCATACGGAGTGCCGAGGAATCTGAAAATCTTATTAAAATGCTGGATTGCACGTAACGAACAATGATAATCAGCTTTCTTTCAACTTAAATTAGAATTTATTATAATGATAATCAAAAATGAATCAATCTTTGGTCATGACCAGTTTCCTCTATATTGCAATAGTTATAAAACCTTGTTATTCATTCGTGGGTCTTCCCGCGCTCTTCACTATTTCGTTGGATGGCGCCCCGTAGAACCTTCTCTGTCGACGCAGCAGAATCTTGCTTCTTGATAAAGTCCTCGCCTAATGTTCGTGATCTGGTTCCAAATTCTCCCGGCGATGCTATTATAATCCGTGACTTCCCTCACTTGCGTCTCGGGTGGACGCCTAGACACGTATTTACTTCCTACAAGAACGCTTTATCCTAATATAAAAAAACAATAGTTAATTTTATACAACTGTCAATTACAGTCTTTCCTCGACCTGGTAAAATATATCAGGAGCCTACAAGCTCATCACTGCGTTGCTCAAGCGAATGAATGTTCTTCTAAAAACTCGGAATTATCCTAATTTTATGTCTTTTTCTTTTGTCTCTCAAAACAATGCTTATTCCGTCTCTGCTCTGTCATTTCAACCTAACGAAAATGATCCTTAACGCCGGTTGTTTATTTGTCACATAGCGATCCCCTCGCGATCGTCTATTGACATCCCTATATTCTATGTCAAATAAAATGACATTTCCATAATAAAAATGGTTCTTCATTTTCGTATATCACAACGTGGATGCAAGGAACTTTCAGTTTTGACTAATATGCTTTCGCGAGCCGCAATAAATGGCATCGCGGGTCGCCTGCGGGCCGCAGACCGCCAGTTGGATAACCCTAGGATAACGCATACACTCCAGCGAATACTACCTCTGTTTTTTTCATCTCAATTCAATAACACAGACGCGAATGATCTTCAAAATTTTCCTTCAATATTACTAGTTCATACTTTTAATTTCTCCAAATGACTTTTGCAGTATTTTGAGAAAATCGAGTTATGAGATCAGTTACTACACGTTACAGGAATTATTTTTTATTGACGCAAGCAACCGCTAACTGCTCACTTGAATATATTTTAATGACAAGTTCTGATTCTATCTCCTCTATGAATAACAGTGTTAAATGACTTTTGGAGAGTAAGATTATGTGAGACTACACACGCTGATAGGGAAAGCAAGAAGTCACGGCCACTTTATAGTTGTAAGTTGCTTTTGAACTTTGAAATATAAACAATAGAGAACGGCTTTTCTGCTCTATAGTGAAATTTAATTTACTTATATTGTTAACGTCGGCGATATTTTTATTCATTTTAATATAAAAATTGTACTCTAGGATTTTCGGTGGAAAATATTACTTAACTTTACTTACGCAAAAAAAGTTTTTTCTGTTTTTGTACAGTGCATAAGTAGGTACACTCCATTAAAGAGTAACTACTCATTACAACTGCTCAGATCAACGATTTCCCAGAGTTCAGTGATCCCTTTCCTTCGATAAACGTAACTTCGGTTAACCGTTCTCTCCACACTCCTGGTTGGTCTTCATTTCCTGAGTTCCCACCAACATAGCCTGGCGGTACCGGTTGTGGTTTCATTGTGACAAAAATATGAAGGATTTTTGTGTGGCTTAATGACTCGATTCCGCTCTAAAAACAGCTTTCATTGGTTCATTTCCTGGCACCCTCACTACCGCGTGGCCACTGACCTTTACATGCGGAACTGGACAGATGGATTTTTACTGAGCCATTAGTGCATTAATCGAAACAGTGGCTGCAATCGATTAATTTATTTACAGTTTTAACGCAAGAAGAGGGAGAACAATGAAAATATTCCAAAATAAATACTTTGATAGATTCCGTCATGAAATATTCGTTACGTTAAAATGTTTTTACAATATAATTAATCGCTTTCAAAATTTTTTTACCCTATTCCTCGTAGTCTTCATATTTTGAACTCTTCCCATCGATGTGCGAACGTTGAATATTCAACATTCGGTTTCCAGTAAACGATTCCCTTCGGTTTCTGTCTCAACATCAACCATCATTTCATTTCCTCCTTCCTCCGACGCATCTCAACTTCCCCCTTTCGGGCGGTCACCCTCCCCACGCAACATCGGCGGAGGATCGGTTATTACTCCGTCATTAGGGCGTTAATCGGTGCGACGCGGGACGCGGATGGCTCAAGGGGCGGGGAGCTAAAGGGGTTGGGGAGAAAGGGGCGGGAGCGGAAGGGGCCGGAGCG
>BLKR01011318.1:0-34704 GCA_011170035.1 Teleogryllus occipitalis
AAATTTTACTACAAGAAAGTATGTGCCATTCTGCAGCACCACTAATTTCCTTTATGTACACTGTTCTTTAAAGAAAAATCTTGAAATAAGGCCATGTTCAATTTTTCGAAAATATAAGTAGTTATCGTGTAATTTGGCGCAAGCAGGCAATTAAATAATTTTAAACATTTTTTCTCAAAAACCACTCCAAATTTTTCTTTGAATTTTCTCCTCTTTGAACTCTTTGTTTTTTCGAAAACTGCAAAAAGTTAGCCTTTCAAAACTACAAAACTGAAAATAGAGATTTTTGCCTTACACAAAGTCGGTTTGAAAAAAATCAGCTCTTTAAAAAAGATCATGTACAATATTTAGAAAAACTAGTTGTTTCCAGTAATTTGCACTTGAAATTCATGCAATTTATAAAAGAAATCTCAAAAATTGCCTCAAATTTCCTATTAATTTTTTTCTATGGATAGAACAAGGGAAACTTAAAAGAATGGCGGGGAACTCTGAATTTTTGAAAATTGCGAATTTAGAAACCAAGTGAGAAAGTATGTGCTCATGTAGCACCTCTAGTTTTTATTAAACTTTTTCTTTGAATAGTGTAAAGGACGGATCAGAGAATGGCGCAGGTCTCATTTTCGTTGAAATCTCTGATTGTTTGAAAATTTCAAAAGTACAGTTTTTTTCAGCATCTTCCTACAACTTCAATATTGAAGCTAAAGATTTTTTCCTTAATGAAACCAGTTGTTGAAAGACAGATCTTGAAATTAGATCATGTTCAATTTTTCGAAAATATTAGTAGTAGTTTGTGTAATTTTGTGTGAAATATCTGCAATTTTTAAAATCTTTTAAACAATTATTTTCTCAAAATGGCTCCATTTTCTTTAGATTTTCTTTTCATAAATATCAAAAGAAGGCAAAAAATTGGTCCTAGTCTCATTTCTGGCACATATATATTTAGTAATTTACTTCAGAGACGTGAACAGCCAGCCAAACCATCCAACGCCTCCTCCAACATCAACTCTAACTTTATTTATCACAATTCAATCTTGGGTCAAACACATTTTTAATCAAATACCTTTAAACTTCAAGAACATATGTATTAGTCAACAACACAGACACAAATAGTAATTTACAAATGTGAGGGCTAAAGTGTACAATAACAAACTACTGTGCAGTAATTGGACAATGTTAATGAACTATTTCTTTGAACTTCATCAACATACTAGTAGACAGTAAACATATGTATATGTTTACTTCCTCAAAGTAGGAAAAATAATAATCCTTATTCTGTCCTAAGATCTATTATGACAAGCTTTTAGAATTATAGAGTTAAAAGGAGGTTCATAAAAATGCATTTATATTGCCTACAATGCCATAAACATATTGCTGATACATATCATCATTATCCAAAACTAATAAACTTACAACCGAATGAGAAAGTTAAATGTTCACCAAATTACATGATATAACTGTCTACTGTCTATTTCTTGTGTGAATAAAGTCAGATTATATAAAATAATTACACTAATATGTATTTTTCTGGGAGGAAGGGGGAGGGACTATGGTCATTCTGGGCAGAGTTGTGCCACTCCAGTTGTGCCTTCAGTCAGTGGCAGATCCAGGGGGTGGGCCATGGGGGCCATGTCCCTGCCACTCAACAGGCCATTTCATTTGTTACCTTCCTTTATTAGGCAAAATTGATTTAAATATTTATTTAATTGAGAATTATGTAATTATCTAAAAATTAATATTGTTTAGTATCATATATACACTACAAAAATAATATACAATATAATAACAAATGTTTATTACTTAACAAAAATATGTGATGGCCCCCTCCAAAATTTTTGGATGGATCTGCCTCTGCCTATAGTAGAGGAAGACAAGTGGCAAAATAATCCTGGATGCCAACAGAGCTACCTACCGGATGCAAAGTAGTTCATATCCTTTTCAATTTCATCTGTGAGCCACTTGATCGTTAAAAGTTTATATTGGATATAATGTTAAATGTTTCTACAGCAACAATATAATTCCATTATATTGTAAAACTCTCAGTCAATTTTCAACACGTAATTTAACATCAAACATTGAATCTTGAAATTAAACAACTCTTTCTAACAAAATTAGTAAGTAATGATGTTTTCATGAATATGTATTTTAACTTGAGATGGTTTTTATCCTTTGTCTATGACCATTTACATTTTTGGTTATCAGATACTAACGTACTATTACAATTATGTTTTTAACAATGAAATGGTGAACCAAAATAATTTGAATGCCAGAGGAAACCTAGTAGCCAGTCTGACCCTGATTTTGATTACAGTAGGCCTATACATTCATTTGCCACAGAAGATTGGAATTCTCAAAGGTGCTATTTATTGTTTATTGAGTGTATATGACTGAATAAAACAAATTCTGGCAGTCTCTTGAACAATTAGCAATGTCATCATCATATTATACTTCAAGGTCTAAGTATGTGATAATGGCATTGCTGTTTGAAAAAGAATGACTGAACATTTCGATTGAAATAATTTTTTCGAGTCATCAGCAAGTCAAACAACAACAAAAACAGAGTATAAATACGTGTTTTATCAACTGATTTGTAAACCTAAACTGTGAGGCCTATGTCTGATGACATCTGGAATTCAGCAGATGAACGATACTTCGTATTCTTTAATTTTCTATCATCAATCTGTATTGCTACCTCATTAAGCCTCTTCTTACATGCAGCTGTATACAATGCTCTATTTTCCCATTGATGTTGTGTTTCTCATAAGTTTTTTCACCTTCAGAGCTGTTAATATAAGAATACTTTTGTTTCAAGCTTTCAGACAAATGAATTTTTCTTATTAAAATTATTTTGTATCTTAAATCATCAATTTTATCATAATGTTTTATAATCTGAGATATAAATTCAAAATCCAAATCAACTCATTATTTTTAGTTCTTAGAAAAAACATTAAAATTAATATTTATTATTATCATACATATATTGGTTATAGCCTTTAGGTCCACTCCATCTTCAAAACGGCCTACATCTGGTCATTCAGAGTCATTCTAGGCCACCTTATCTGCCGTTCACACCTGAAAAGTTGTGGCAGAATTGATTGAGCTGTTTCAATCCTTCAAATATAGTAGTTCAATGCTTCAAATATAACAGTGTGTTCAAATCTTGAAATATAACAGTGATATGTCCCTTTAAAAGGACCACTGTTTTATATTTCAATTCATTCACATTCGTACATTCTCATAGTCTATTGAACTACAGTTTTGTTTGAAATAATGTTTACATAATGTTGATTTCTCTGGAGGTTCCATAAGCTATAATACATGCTAAGAATTCCATTGTTATTGAATAATGATCAGGGTAAATTCATTTCTTCCATCTTGATTTTCTGTCTTTGTTGACTGCTTGACATATTTCCAAAAATATGCTAGTGCTTTAACTTTTAAGGATAGATCAATTTGCAGAAATGTAATTTAATTTTCAAAAGCTTTTTTATATTTTTATTACTAAACAGAGTTGCACCCAGGAGGGGACAAACTTTGCCAATATCTTTAGTTTATTTTCAGTTTGTGATTTAAATAATTTTACAAGTCAAATATACTAATGCTATTTGCAAGAAGGTCCACAAAGAACATTTACAAAGAGATTTTAAGCCCTTTCTTCATTATAAGTTCTCTTTTTATTTTTTTCTTTGCCTGGCAATTTTTTGCCTTTCTCAACATATAAATCATACACAAATTATAAAGAATTGCTGCCACTTTATAAAATAGCATATATTCCATTCTTGAGTAGTGATAAGCAAAACAGTGAAATTATGCTGAAATGCAAGTGCAGAGCAGTGGAGGGTCATTGTATAGTGGATTCAGATAAAGAATATAGGGATTCAAAAAAAAAGTTGAAAATTGAAAATGAATTATAATTTTTATTCTAGTGATCTTATAATCATATCAAAATGCATAACTATTATTAATACCCATGAAGGGATCAGTTGCATTATTAATAAAATAGTGGTATTGTTCATAGTTTCAGTACGCAAAATTGGCCCTCTTGGTACCCATGTGAACTATAGTAATAGTGTGAAACATGGCAATATAATTTACATTTTTACAGCAATATTATTTTCATTTTAATCTTGGAAAATCAGATATTACACTATAACTTGAACTGTTTCTAAATCATTAAAACTGAATTCAAAGTCTTCAAACAAATTTTTCATTTCTTCAATGTATTTTTCAATGTTATAATTACAATATTGATGTTTTTGTAGGTGATCAGGCGTGCATGGAAAGTGGTTCTTATGTTGGTCAAACATCTATTCACATTGTAAATTTTGTTTTGAGGCATTCATGTTACTGATCTATTTCCTTGTTGTTTTTCTTTCTTTCTTTTTTCTTTCTTCTTCTTCTTCTTCTTCTTCTTTTTTTTTTTTTTTTTTTGCATTTCTAAATTTAAACCACTTCATTCTGAATTTATATGTGTAGGCAACTAAATCACTGAGCCACGTTTCTTAACTTTCACGTGCACATTCTTGATCTTACTCTTGAATACAAAATGTTGTTTGTTAATAAATCCCAAACTGTTGGAGTAACAAGTTGTAAGATGGTTGAGTACTTCTAGAAGCCCCCAGCCATCTTGCATCAGCACAGGTAATAATATTCAGGGAAATGTGTGACAATAATGTTTTTGTTAATAGTATTAATAACATGTTTTAGTATAATGTTAATATTATGTGTATATGGTATAGTATTAATAATATGTGCTAATACTATTTCCATTTATGTGTAATACTTCTGTTTTTCATCTATTTGCAATTGGAAGAGGCACAGAGTTACAGAACTGCCTCAAATATAATTAAAAATTTTAAAGAGTATGACTATTATTTTTTGTGTATTTAATATTTTCCTGCCAAATAGTCATTGATAATCAAGTGGTAATCCAAAAATTGACAGGTCTATCTTAATCAAATTATAGGCCATTCGCCTGTAATAAGAGATTAATATAACTTAAGCCTTGAAGCAGCAAAGCTGCTCAATTATTGAGCAACTTTTTCAATATTTGAATAAAGCTATTAGATGAAAGAAATACAACGAAAAGAAATAAAACCTTTTTGTTTAAAACTAGAATGACAGAAACACCCATTATTTCAACTGATTTGCAGGTTCAGTTTCTGTTTATACCCTTTTTTTTTTTTTTTTTTTTTTTTTTTTTTCGATTTTGCATGACGTTTAATGTCTTAGTGTTCTTTAAAATACTAATACTCAATTTTTTTTTTTTTTTTTTACGTAGTAGTTTTTGAAATAATGATTAATGTTTTGAGGCATTTAAATTATGGCTTGTTTCTGATGAACTATGACACTATGAAATTTCATGAAATTCTGTTTATCACATTGTTCTGTTGTTTCTGAAGAAAATTATGACAATTCGAATCAATGTTGAAAGCAATTACTTATGAACATTGAGGTAATTCACATTACAGTAAAGCCACATTTGATGTTGTTTTGAATTTTACATTTATAATAAATCATTCTGTAAAAAAAGCATTTTACTGGATCAGGTACTATAAATAGTTACAAGAAATATTTTTTAAAAGTCCATAAGAAGCTACAAATAGAAGAAAAATTCAATATTTGTCTCCAGTCAAACTGTTATGTAAAATATATAGGCAAATCAGCATAAGAAATATACGTAACACAAAAATTTCATAATTTATTCATCAAATTTATCAATTTCAAAATCACTGACAATGAAATGCAATTAATCAAAATCAAATCAAACAATATACTTTAAGACATGCTTATTACTCGGGCACCTCAAAGTATGCTAATAAATCAATAAATAAGAACAAGATTTTGAAGCAGTCATTTTCACTGCTCCCTTTCTTCGTAAGGAAGACAGCATCGCTAACTTTTGGTGTTCTATACATGTCACACTAATCACAGATAGATCCTTGCCCTTTCGTGAGAAACTTATATAATACAGTTGCTATGAGTAATACGATAATATGATAATTCATATTATTATAGATATATAGATTTTTGATAATATGATAATACGATATGATTAATAATATGATATGTGTTCTATTTCCCAGTTCACGTAATCACTCCAAAAATTATGTTCAGTGACATTTGCGTATGTTTTTGCTTGAAATGAAAATGTAAGGAATTGTCAAATTTTGCTATTTTGAGTATAAGATCCCAGATATATGGATTTCGCTTGCCCAGGTAAGACCTGCCTGAAATCTTCACTGAAAATCATAGGTATGTGCAGCCTAAAACAAAAAGGTGAGTTAACTACATTTCTAGGCCTTTCAAACATTAAACTTTTTACTGTCTTGCTTCCTCCATACTTAGTAAAGAGAAAATATTGTAATGCAGCAGCAGAAAGTGACTTATATTTCCACAAAGAAACTTGTATTGTGGGTCCCTGATATCAAAAATTAGCATAAATCTCATTCCTATATCACAAGTTGACAATTTGAAAGTAAATCTAATCATCAGAAGTGGAAGTAGGTGTTTCTCAAGCAGTTTTTTGATTTGAATACAAATCTAGTTTAGATTTTTCCCTATCACATATCATGGTTGAAATAAAATGCAGTTTCTGAAATACTCATATATTCAATTTCTGGAGCTACAAGTGTAAACTTCATGATTAGATGTAAACAATTGACAGATCTCATGTGTTAATACTGAGCAGACTGAATAATAAAGATAAGTCACAAGTTGAATTAAAACACATGTTTAAATGCTCAATGTTGATTTCCTTTTTTGAATGTTTTGCTCTTCAAGGCACAGCATCTAACAATAGTCTGCAAGCATGGATTGATGCCAAGAGCCTTGATGCATCTCCTCAATAACTTTAATGATCTAGCGAAACTTCTCTTTCATCATGTCACTAAACATCACCTACGTTGGATGGGAAAAAGTCTAAGTATGAATACAGGAAATGAAGTTTCAGCGACATGTAGCATCCCATGTCTTGATACGATCTATTAATTATTGCATGCCTTTTTTGTAATCAGAGGTCATTTTATTATCATGAAAATTGTGTAAAAGTCACAATTTTCCATGCTCTCTTTTCGATATCACTCAGTTGTTCTTCAAATACTGGGTCCTCCAATAGTGCCCTGATCTGCCAAATATTCTGGTTCAACAAGAACATTCTTTTTTAAATATTAGTACCAATCATTACAAAATTTCATCTTTCCACTTTCCCCTCACTTTCGTTACTCCTTCAGTTTTGCAATGATTCTATTTAAACACTTAACGCTCATGTGGCTGGACTGCACTCCATCATGTACTTTAGAAAACAGAAAAACTTTGCTCTAGATCTTCACTTCTCGTTTTGTAATGGGCAATACAAACATTATTTTCTAAATTCTATATCTTTCTTTCAGTCTCAATGCTAAACATCATCTATTCAAACCCATCTATACAAGTGGGTTTTTATGTATAGAATAAAGGGGGTAGCTGAATAATATATGCAAATCTACCCCCAGGGATAAAATTTTTTAATGTCAAAAATTGTAACTGAAGTATAAAACACAACAAGTTTTTTGCCAGATTTAAATCAATTTACCCAGAGTACCTTGTACAAGTGAAAAAATATGTTTTTTAGCTTCTTATACAAGTTTAAATTTTTTTAATCACACAATGCCTAAAAATATTGATTTAAACTATCCTTATGATATTCTCTAGATGATAAAGATGTTTTGAGATTTTTTCACGCATTTATATCAGTTTTTGACCCTTACAATCAACAAAAAGTAAGGGAAAAATAGAAAAAATTACTTTTTTCCTTTGTTTTTTAATATCTCATGTTCTGATGCCAATCATAAAAGGGCTAAATACAAACTATAGCCCTGTAAATTCTCTAAAGTTTCCCAAAATCTCAACCATTATCTTATAATTTGCACCCAACAGCTCAATATAAATAAAACTGCAATTTAATAGTTTCTTAATTATTTTCTTAAAATTAGGTTTTGTTTTATTAGTTGTCGCAGTTTTTCTGCTTTAAGTTTATCAGAAAAGATAATGAAAAACAAAATTGTAAGAACAATATTAAACCTATTGCAATTTGAATATTGAATGAATTAATATTTTAAGTAAAAATAACGAGTTTATAAAAAAATAGAGCAATGATACAAATAATGTTAAATATAATTTTTAAAGTTGTTAAAATATACATTTAGTACTCACTACATGATGCACTCACCTATGTTTTTGATTTAGGCAGCAGATTTTTGAAAAAGCCATTTGGTCCTATATCGTAATGTGGCAGATTTACCATCTACCTGTAAGGTGCAATATTTGATACTAGCGTCATCTGGTTTAACGTCATCAGATGCAAAAAGACTGCCATCCACATCTACGACATTATGTCGCACACGTCACATCTACGTTAGACCAGTGGCGTGCGGTGACAATTTTAGTTGGGGAAGCACTTTTGAAGTCCAAAGTATAAAAAACGTTAAACAGTTAGTGATATGAATTTTCACAAAATGTGAAATGGAAAGATCGCGTCTTGCAAACGAACGTAACTGGTCGCCTGGGAGAAAACGGACCCCAGGGAAAATTTCGTTGCGTAAATGCTAAAACCGTAAACAAATATAATTCGGTATTTATGTAACTTACATTCTTAACCTATTTTATCGAGTACTTTTTTATTTAAAATTAATATAAATTTATAAAATCCATCAGTGTATTAAAGAATATGTTTTTCTTTCATAAAATGGAAAATAAGAGCATACACTTTCATGTATGGTGAATGTTGATTTGAAAATGTATGTATATAGTTCAGTAATAATGTTTTTCGCTATCTTTACAAACAATGGATGTGATGTGCATTCTACTGATTTCTTGCATTTTTCACTGGATTCTTTGCTGTTTAAATTCCTCGGACAAATTTCATGCTTTGTCTTTCATGCTTTCTTTCATGCTCTTTCCTGCAACTTGTATTTCTTGTTTTTGCTCTGAATGTAATTATTGTACTATTTTAGGTATCGACTCTCGCGGCAATTCTGGTAGAATTTATCCCATAATAGGCTAAGGGCGAATACGATCCAAACTTACGTTTGCAATTCTTGTGTACGGCGATTCCTCGAAATATCAGTAATGTTTTATCCTCCTGACACTTGTTCGTGCCTGTGGTCCGATTAAAATAAGAACCGACTTGAGGGCGGGCTGTGGTGGGCGGGCGGGCATGTGGTTGACGGCAGGCGGGCATTACCACGCCGGGAGGCTGAGCACGTGCTAGAGCGGCTGGGGGAGGAGCGGCGAGGACCGCCCGATCGCGGTGACAGAAAGACAAGCGGTACAGTGGGTGGATGACTGCATGTGTCGTCGTCACAATTGCAGTTTTCGTCCTATGTCAAATGCTGCTCTCCACTTCGCGAAGCACATTAATTTATCCCTCTAACATTACAAACAAGAATTTCTACTATATTTACACTATTTACACAGTTTTAATTGTCAAACAAATTACTTTTATAAAGGAAATACTCCTCTTATTTCAGAGTCACTTCCCTCTGATGATTGTTTGGAAGGGATGGAACTCTAATATTGAAGAGAAATAATTTCTTCAAAATTTTGTTCTACAATTCCTTCGTCTTCTCATGCCTTTGAAATTACCTTTTTTATATGACCTACCTCATTGCCCCTTTGTTCTGCTGTTGCCCTCTCCAGAGCCTCATTCATGAGCTTTTGCACCTCATGTAACGTACATTTTTCTTTCTTCCCTGCCACGTAACCTTTTATTTGCGTCCAAATTTTCTCAGTGACATTAAAGTGACAGCACTACTCACGATACCACTGCTCAAAACAACAACAACAACAACAACAACAACAACAACAACAAAAAGGCCGAAAGCACATGAGAATTTTTCCATCAGTGTCGCTTCTCGTCACTGATCAGCAACCGGAAGTTGCGAAGCGTACAAAAGTTGACAGGAGAGGGACCGGAAGGGCCCCCCTAAATCTGTCATCGTGCATCCCCTCTGGTTCCCTGCCTAGTTTCCAATTTCCTCGCTAGATGCCACGACTACTGCGCGGAATGAGTTTGCCAATGCATTCCCTTCCCGCGAGGGAGAACTGCAGAACGGAACACAAAGAATTAGTTTTTTTAGAAATATTTATTTACCTTAAGATAAACGTTATCGATATTATTATATACTTTATGTTTACATTATATTATGATGTAAGTTAGCGCGTGTATCAAACACTCAGAAAGCCAAAATTCTTTCGAACTTGAAATAGCTACCAGCCGATCACAACGGAACGTATTAGAAAATTCATTCTCGCGCACTCACGAACCGAAGTCGACTTGCCCCGACACATGACGAAGTCGAACGCCTGCCCCCTCCAAGAACGAAGCTTTGCTGACGTCACGAGATAAAACTACACACCGTTTTGAAAACATCGATTGTTACGGTTCAATCACTGGTACTTAGCTCAGAAGCTTAGATTGAGCAAACGTTTTGCTCTGGCCATGAGCAACGAATATTTTAAATATCGAAAGGATTTTTTCACTGCTTTGCTTAGGGGAATGACTCATTCCCTTCATTCCATAGAATGCACGCCACCGCATTGAAGGGTGTAGATTGTTTATCATCTACGTCCGTACAGCCTGATTCAGAAAGCTGAAAGAAGTAGAAATGGCTGTCGGAACTTTCAGAATCTCTATGGATATCAGAACCATCATCTCAATCAAGTTACGATGATCCATCTTTCACAGTACAGGTTAAGGAGATGTGGAAAAGAATTATATACAATGCCTCTTTCAGAGAACCATTGCTACATAAAAATAGTATTTCTTGTGCTTTTCAAACACTGAACTAATTAATATTCCTTCCGAATCTCGTATTCGTTTTTGTAGTGACGCGCGTTTTTATACCGAAAGGAAATCGCAGTTGTGGTTCACACTTCACTTGAAAACTGTTGTTTATTGAACATTAGCAAAATTTCAGAGCATTTTCATGCGCGTGCCAAGTAGAGAAACAAGAGTTAGCATTATTATTAAATAATCTGTCAAATCAAAGCAACGAAAGTATACTGGAAATGTGAATAAAGTAAACAAACTGATTTTTTAGTTAAACCTTTAATTCGCTCTATATTCAAATTACAATAAGTTACAATAATATTCGTATAATTTTGCTTTTCATTATTTATCTTTCCTAATAAACACAAAACAGTAAAACTACGACAATTAATAAATCAAAACCTAATTTAAAAAAACAAATAAACTATTCAATTACTGTTTCATTTATATTCAGCTGTCGCGTGCAAATTTTAAGATAAAAGGTTGAAATTTTGAACAACTGTAGATAATTTACAGGGCTACAATTGGTATTTAACCCTTTTTATGAACTACGTCAGAACATGAGATATTATTAAAAATTACGGCAAAAAGTTTTTTTCTATTTTCCCCTTCTTTTTCGTTGATTGTAAGGGTCAAAATTGGATATAAATGCCTGGAAAAATTCTTGAAACATCTTTATCATCAAGAGAAAATCGCAAGGATAATTTCAGTCAATATCAATTAAGTCAATAATGTGGTTAAAAAAATCAAAATTATATATGAAGCTAAAAACGTGTTTATTTAATTTGTATTCAAGGTAAATTGATTTGAATCCGGCGAAAAACTTTTTTTACACTTCAATTACGATTTTTAACATAATTTTTTTATCCCCTGGGGCAGATTTGTCTATCTTATTCCGCTACCCCCTTGTATGAATTTGATATAAATTTTTTAAAAAATGACTGGAAAATATTAGAAAATAGAAAAACATTGCTCTAGATCTTTGCTTCTCATTCTGTACTGGAAAATACGAACACTATTCTCTAAAAATTATGTTTTTTCTGTCAGTCTCGATGCTAATAGTTCTGCTTTGATGAAGTCAATGCGAAATATCTGGAATGAGATAATTTAATTCGGATTGCGTAGTTTCTGTTTATGTGTTAGTAATCTCGGGAATATATTATGGATCAGTAAAATAATCTACTGCTTCAAGGCCATTACTCGATACACATTCCATTTCTTGAAGTACATTCATTTCACTTAGAGAATTGGGAACCGGTAACTGGTCGTCATGAAACACTAATAATATTGCAGATCACAGATTCGGATACACTACACTATGTAATGTGTATTTTTTTTTCTTTTTTTTTTTTTAAACCCTTAATACAGACACGAGGAAAATAGGAATCAATACTGTGGTTGATTGGCTCACACCAAATCAAGGGAATGACAAAGGGCATAGAATGTCTCTTTTTTTGCACCCAATCTCCTAATCATTTTATGCATGATTTGCAAATAACATGCGTGCTCAGCTTTTATCTTGATCACCTAGAGGACATCCAAAGACAACTGGTACAGCTTCCGATGCCGTGGGAAAATCATGCGCCTCTGGAATTTTGGTGTAAAAGAACCACAACCGTAACAGAAGTTATTTGGGTGGTTGTAACTCGTGCAAGGTATGATATATCACATAATCTGCAACAAAACAAGATCTTTGACCGACTCCGAGTTCTCGCTACTGCTTTGTATTTGAGCATTGGAAAACTTTCCACTTCGTGTAAGTAATTGATGAGTTCATGTCTCGGAGGAATTAAACTCAAGAAATGGAAAATCTCCGTACTGAGAAGACGTTACCCGGGATTCGACAAACAGCAGATTAAACACATTCGCTGGGTCTCAAATTCTGGTCGATTTGCTACAAGAGGCACTGTGTTATCTTATTTCTGTGAAGGGCAAGAATATGATTCATGTCACGCGCCGCCCAAGGAAAGGTCACCCAGAATTCCCGGAAACCATGCCCTGTGATGGCGATAAAAGTACGATTACGGAGAAACTGAACGTGATACGCGAAAACAGACACTATACTAATATTTGAAATCAGCACTCGAGGTAAAAATGAGATAAATAAATAGCAACTAGGAAAGTAACATCCGTGTACATACATGCAGAAGATTCGAATAATGCATCATAATGTGCAATCTCATTCAATTAAAATTGAATTTATCGAGGTACCATTACAGTGTGATCTAAGTCCAATACATGATTTTTGCTTTACAGAACACTGGTTGTCTCATAATGATCTAAACACACGCCAAATTCCTAATTTTTACCTTCCAGGATCTTATTGCAGAACGAGGGAATCAAATAAGGGCACTGCTTACAGAGGTTCGTGTATTTACGTGAGAAATAGTATTGATTCTACATTCTTGTAAGAATTCAATTTATATGCAGTTGAAAAAGTTTTTAAAGTAACAATCGTACAGCTTTCAACGCTCAAAATTATCGTACTTTGCATTTACAGACCTCCAACAAAGCGAGCTTTAAATGATTTCATTTTCTTAGAAAATCTAGAGATAATTCTGAACAAGATAAGTAATCTCTCTTTTAAATCCACTGTTGTATGTGGAGATTTCAATAATGATTTTCTGAGCGAATCCAACGAAAAAGAGCAGTTTCTCAATTTAATTCATTCTTTTAATTTAAATATTATAGTGAACGTACCTACACGGAATACACTTAAATCATAAAAAGCATTAGATCAAATTATAATCAACAAAACCATTACTAGATACGAAATAATAACGAATAATCTAGGATTTATTTGATTTATTGATTTGTTTGATTTATTATTTATTTTATTTTATTTATTTATTTTATTTATTTATATTTATTTATTATATATTTTATTTATTATTTATTTATTATTATTTATTTGATTTATTTGATTTGATTCTATTGATTTATTGATTTTCTGAGCGAATCCCACGAAAAAGAGCAGTTTCTCAATTTAATTCATTCTTTTAATTTAGATATTACAGTGAACGTACCTACACGGAATACTCTTAAATCACAAACAGCAATAGATCAAATTATAATTAACAAAACCACAACTAGATATGAAATAATAACGAATAATCTAGGTTACAGTGACCACGATGCACAAATTCTTACAATTACTAATAACATGAATACTGACACAATAAATAAAGCACGCATGTGCAGAGCATTTACTACAGTTAACATAAAGTTATTTTTTGTATACCAGCATTATAAACGTCATTTTCTGGGGCAAGAAATCGTTCATAAAAGGGTCTTTTACGGCACAAATGATGACGTATTAGATTTTACTGCACGAATGATTGCGTCATCACACATTCAGCCAATAGTAGCGAGAGAATCGTGGGGAGGTAGAAGAAGACGGAACAGCCGACCACCGTTTTCTCGCACGGATGTCAACAATGCCATCTTGAATTTGATTTCCAGAGGGCGTTGGATGTCAAGCACCCGAGACGTCAGAAGAAAGTTGTTTCGCGAAATTAAGTTTGATTCTCTTGTAAATTTATAATGCTGTTATACAAAAAAATAGCGTATGCAACTCGTTTATAATGTTGCTTTATTGCATTCGTACAAATTTGAAAACTCGCTCCTAACGTCGCTCGTTTTCAAAACATGTACTCATGCAATAAAGCTTAACATTATAAACTAATTGCATAAACTACTATTACGGACTACTTGCTGAAAGAATCATGGGAGGCAGTTTATAACGCTATTGACACAAATGAAAAATATAATTTATTTTTCTCAAAGCTTTCATTTCACTTTAACGCATGCTTTCCTATTAAAAAGAGAAAATTAAACATTTCACGAAAAAGTAATACTTGGATCACAAAAGGAATTAGAACATCGTGTAAAAATAAACGTACTCTACTTTATTTCTAAACGTCATGACGTATCTCAAGATTTCCTTATCTACTTTAAAAAATACAAAACATTGTTACGAAAAGTCATAAGGCAGGCTAAAATCATGAAAAACGATCAGGATATTTTGAACTCAAATAATAAAACAAAAGCAATGTGGAATATAATAAACAATACTACCAAATCAACTAGAAAACCCGTAGAGAATGTTGTTTTAAAATATAACGATATAAATGTGAACGATCCGGCAACAGTGGCTAATCTCTTTAACCAATACTTTTCGAGAATTGCTGCCGATCTCACTAAGGGTTTTCAGCCACAAAATTCAAAAACAGACATTTCACCCAAAATTTTAGACACAATGTTCGAAACTTCTTCCTATGAAATTCTCAAAATAATCGGTAAACTAAAAAAAAAATATTCGTCCGGTTTAGATGAATTCCCGGATTCTTTGTTAAAGACTTGTGCGTATGCCATTATACACCCGTTAACTCACATATTTAATGCATCTTTATGCACTGGAACGTTTCCAGATATTTTCAAAACAGCTAAAATTAAGCCGCTTTTCAAAAAAGGCAACAAAAATGAAATTCAAAATTATCGGCCCATTTCTCTTCTATCAGTTTTTTCAAAAATATTAGAGAGACTTTTTTACGTACGAATGGAAACCTTTCTCACTAAACACGACGCGCTTTCAGATTGCCAACATGGATTTAGAAAATCAAAATCAACGGAAACAGCTATATTTTCTTTTCTTAAAGATGTCGCCTCATCATTGGATCAAAACGAGGCACCTATTGGATTATTTTTAGATCTCTCAAAAGCTTTTGACGTCATTGATCATGACATTTTACTTTCCAAATTACCTTCATATGGAATTCGTGGTATTGCTCTAGATTGGTTATGTTCGTACCTTAAACAACGATCTCAGAGAGTTGAAATACCTTACTGGAATGATGGAACATTACGTACGCACCTTTCCGACTCTTTGCCCATTGCATGTGGAGTTCCTCAAGGATCGATTTTAGGCCCTATTCTGTTCCTACTTTACGTAAACGATATGCCCTCGACGATTCGAAACGGAAGAACGGTTCTCTTTGCGGATGATACGAACATCCTTTGCAATAAAGAAACCGTAAATAGTGCAATATCAGATGTTTCAAATTGGTTCCGAAATAACAAATTAATAGTAAACGAAAAGAAAACGGTTTTAATGCAGTTTTCCATATCAAATAAACAATTCGGTGCTCCATTGAAAATGAACGGTGTACCATTGACTGATGTTAAGGCAACAAAATTTTTAGGTCTCTCAATTCAGTCAAACCTTAAATGGAACGTCCATTTAAATGAATTGAACACAAAATTAAGTTCATTATGCTACGCGTTCAGAATTCTTGCAAATTCAGTCAGCCTTCATACTGCTCGTTGTGTATACTTCGCGAATGTTCATTCCCGCCTGAGATATGGCATAATATTCTGGGGAAATACATCTTATAGCTCCCAGACTTTTAGATTACAAAAACGAATTGTACGAATAATAACCAAATCCCACCCACGTGATTCATGTAAGCCTCTCTTCATTAATCTAGGAATTCTACCATTACCGTGTCTTTTTATTTACGAATCAGTGGTTTTTGTAAAAAATGACTTGCTCAAGGGCGGGAATATTTTTTTCAGAAAATGCCGAAGTCTATTACTATAACACTCGACGTAGAAATCATATTCATCAGGTGACAGTATCAACAGCTCATTACAAAAAATTCACATACAATACATGTACATTATTTTACAACACTTTGCCAGATGACATTAAACGATTAAATTCAATAGAAAAGTTTAAATCCCAAGTGAAATCGTTTCTGCTGCATAACTGTTTCTATACAATTAGAGACTATACTGAGCATCACAAGAAAAGTAACATTAATTTTAACAATGATACATAATGCATTATTTACCATTTGGACTGTATAAATAAGTATAAACAACCTGTAACAACTATTGTACTACAGCTTCCGGGTCAATGACCCCCATCTCGATCAGGTTTTTCGTCCAGTTTCCCTGATCCATTGAGCAAATGCTGAGATGGCCCCTTGTTTTGCTTCTGGACATAAATGTAACTTCATTTTCTGTGCACGTCTTCTAGAATTCAGTGGGAAATACAATTATTCAAATTATCGTTTCCATGTTGTCGCGGCAGGAAGTAATAAGAGCCAAAATTTATTGCTTATTTATTCTTGAAAATAGATTTTATTACATGGGAGTTTTTTTTTGTTGTTTTTTCTCCTTTGCAAAATTCAAAATTTATTGCTTATTTACCCTTGAAAATAGATTTTTTTACATGGGAGTTTTTTTGGTTTTTTTTTCTCCCTTTCAAAATTCAAAATTTATTGCTTGTTTATCCTTGAAAATAGATTTTATTACATGGGAGTTTTTTGTTTTTTTTCTCCCTTTCAAAAATTCAAAATTTAAGTAGTATATGACTTAGTGTAGGGATCACAGAATTTTGAAAATGTGCACACAATTCACTTTTCCCCATAGCACGTCATACGCAGTTTTTAACTGTTTTTTGACGTAAAATAAAAAAATAAAATAAAAGGATACAGTGATCACGATGCACAAATTCTTACAATTACTAACAACATGAACACTGACACAATAAATAATACACGCATATAGAGAACTTTCACTAAAGGTAACATAAAATTATTTACGTACTACTTGCTGAAGGAATCTTGCAGTTTATAATGCGGTTGACACAAATGAAAAATATAATTTATTTTTCTCAAAGCTTTCATTTTACTTTAACGCATGCTTTTCTCTTAAAAGGATAAAATTAAACATTTCACAGAAAAGTAATACTTGGATCACAGAAGGAATTAGAACGTCGTGTAAAAATAAACGTACCCTTTACTTCATTTCTAAACATCGTGTCGTATCACCCAGTTTTCATGTCTACTTCCGAGAATACAAAATAATTTTAAGGAGAGTAATTGTCCAGGAAAAAAAAGAAAAATAATCAGAATATTTTGAAGGCTAGTAACAAAACTAAAGCATTGTGGAATATCGTAAAAAAAACGACAACGTCATCACGATATTTCGTAGAGAATGTTGTTTTAAAGGATAACGAAATAGAATCAAGTACTCCGGAAAAAGTTGCAAATCTCTTCAACCAACACTTTTCTAAAATTGCGGCTGATCTCACGAACGGACTAAAACCCCAAAATCCAACATCATACGCTTCCCCAAAAGTTTCCGACACGATGTTTATTTCCGAAAATTCTTCCAACGAAATCCTCAGCATAGTCAGTAAACTAAAAAAATAAATATTCATCTGGTTTAAATGAATTTCCGAACTGTTTATTAAAAACTTGTGCACCTGACTTTATACACACGTTAACTCACATTTTCAATGCTTCTTTATGCACAGGAATATTTCCAGATATTTCAAAAACAGCAAAAATTAAATCATTTTTTAAAAAAGGGAACAAAAATGATATTCAAAATTATCGGCCAATTTCTCTCTTGTCAGTTTTCTCAAAAATATTAGAGAGGCTTTTCTACATTCGAATGAAAGCTTTTCTCAGGATAAACGAAGCGTTTTCAGACTCGCAACACGGTTTGAGAAAATCAAAATCTACGGAAACTGCCATTTTTTCTTCTCTTAAAGATGTTTCTTCACCAATACACCAAAATTAAGCACTCATTGGGATATTTTCAGATATTTCGAAAGCTTTTGACGTTACTGACCGTAACATCTTGCTCTCAAAATTACCTTCATATGGAATTCTTGGTAATGCCCTAGATTGTATTACCTAGTACCTTAAACATCGAACTCAAAAAGTAGATATACCGTACTGGCACGAAACGATATTATTTACTTATCTTTCCAATTCTCTGTCAATTGAGCGCGGGGTCCCACAAGGTTCGATCGTAGGTCCAATCTTCTTTCTGTTATACGTATACGATATGCCCTCCTTTATTTAAAATGGAAGAACAGTTCTGTTTGCCGATGACATGAATGTTTTTTGCAAAAAAGAAGCAGTAAATAGTAGAATTCCAGAAGTTTCAAATTGGTTTCGTAATTACAAATTAGTAGTTAACGAAGGAAAAACGGTTTCAATGCATTTTTGCATTTCAAATCGGCAATCGCATGCTCAATTGAAAATGAACAATAAACAATTAGTTGGTGTTAAAGTAACAAAATTTCCAGGTCTCTCAATTCAGTCAAACCTCAAATGGAATGTACTACATATATCTGAATTAAACACTAAATTAAGTTCATTATGTTACGCATTCAGAATTCTTTCAAATTCTGTTAGCATTCATGCAGCTCGCTGCGTGTATTTTGCAAACGCACATTCTCGCCTGAGATATGGCATAATATTCTGGGGAAGCTCATACTCTAGTACCCAGACCTTTAGATTTCAAAAGAAAATTATTCGAACAATGAAAATATGCCATCCACGTGATCTCTGCAAACCTCTTTTCCTTAAACTTGGAATCTTACCATTGCCTCGCGTATTTATCTACGAATCTGTAATATTTGTCAAAACTGACTTACTTAACGGTGTGAGCGTATTTTCATGCAATACTGATATTTATAATTACAATACACATCGTAGAAATCACGTTTATCAAGTATCAGGATCAACAACTCACTACAAGAAGTCCACATAGAATACATGTACGCTACTTTACAACGCATTGCCAGATGACATTAAACAATTAAAGTCGGTACATAAATTTAAGTTAAAAGTAAAATCTTTTCTGCTGCATAACTGTTTCTCTACAATTAGAGTCTATATTGACCATCAAAAAGAAATATGTTTAGTTTAACAAAACAATGATACATAATGTATTAGTTTACGTTCGTGTTGTATAATTTCTTTAAAAAAAGACCTAATATGCCTGTAATAAGAAATATAATTCAACTTCCGGGTCACTGACCCCCATATCGATGAGTTTTTTGTCCAGTTTCCCTGATCCATTGAGCCAATGGTCCTTTGTTTTGCTTCTGGACATAAATGTAGCTTCACCATGCGCACGTTTTATTGACGTTTCCTTTTGCTTGTAGTGGTAGCTGTAGAGCTGAGGGTGAGCTTCTATATTGTTAACAATGCAGAAAAATCAAATATGCAGTTCGTTTATAGTTGGAAATGGTTTTTCTATAACTCGGGAACGAAAATGTCTAGTTTTACAAATGTTGATAATCTCTTGCTTTTCTAAATTTTATTATTATTATTATTATTATTATTATTATTATTATTATTATTGTTGTTATTGTCTTCCCCGATTCGTCATATATAGTTTTTACTGTTTTTTGACCAAATAAATCAAACCAAAAACACACGCACCTCTACTCCTAACATTCATTGGCTTTTCTGGAGAAATAAAGTTGCTGATCTGTATGTAGCAAATTACTTCCTCTAACACGTTGTGTAGACCGAATCTCACGTTTTGTGGGTCCTTGACACCGAAAAATTGGTTTGCGCAAAACATCTTTCTTTCCGTCGGTGATCAACACAAGCGCCGATAATCTCTCTTAAGCTGGCATTACTTCAATCAGTTACCACGAAAAACAATATGCTACCATTTCGAACTATTTTATTGATAATTAGTTACGCAAAAATTAAATTAATTACACTTTAACTCCTGGAGCATGTTTTGCTCACAGCACCAGATCGTCTCACCGAGAGCGGTAGCTCAGTGCATCAACTGATGCCACTACAGCGCCTCTGACCGGAAGGTCCTGAGTTCGAGTCCCGACGGCGGCAGGATTTTCGACACTAGCAATTAGGTCGAATTCAGTCGCTCTCTGGAGGAGAATTCTAGCGGCCGGCTGCTCTGATCGGTAGTTTTCCGTGATTTCTCCAATCAACACCAGGTGAATGCCGGAGCAGTACCCTAACAAACGGGCTACGGACCGCGCGCGATCTTTCCTTCCTTGTCCTAACCTCTCCCCTTACACACACACACACACTTACACTAACATGCACTACACATGCACATATTCCGGGAGACCCGTCGGGAGCTTAGAGCTTGACCCGGCTGGAGTGGTGCCCCCTCCGCTGGTGGGAGAGTCCTGGTTAGTGGGAAGCCCCACTAGCCGACGGTAGGTCGGCGCCGGATCTCGCCATCCAGCGGGGGAAGATCACTGCTATCTCCCGAGAAATAACATGCACTACACTCACGGGACTAATGACCAAAGCAGTTGGCGCGCCCGGAAACACGAAAAATCAATCAATCAATCAACCAGATCGTCTCCAAATGATAACACTGACAATCTCCTTTCCAATAGCGGGTACTCATTTTCCATTTTCTCAAGCACGCACTCAATAAGATTAACTATTGGTGCTACAGAATGGCACAGACTTTCTTGTAGTAAAGTTTTCTAATTTTCTTGGTGTGGACTGACTTCACGATCTTAACCCATCCTCTTCCAGTTTCCATCTATCGTCGCCCAAAGTACATTTTTTGACATTTTCTCAACTTTTCGGTTTCCTAATAGTAGAACTGAAATATCACTTCAAAAATATTAAAGAAGAGTAACACCTCGTCCTAAATAGAAATTTTCACTCCAAAATTTGAAGCCTTTTTAAGAAAATGGAGAATAAACATTACTGTAAATGCGATATTTGAAGCTCTTTTTGACAGGAATCTATTGAGTATACGAAAAACATCATTGGATGTCTTTTGAAGCACTTCCACTCACAAAGGCAATAATGTATCCAAATTGATGGGAATGTGCATATTATCGGCGTGAGAGATATTTACAAAAATTACATTTGTGTGATTTTTTTAAACAAAAGAATACACCAAAATGAAACGTCATAATAAACAGTGGAATTAGCAATATCCACTTGAAAAGTTTGAAGAAAAAATGTGGAGCAAATTTTGAGAACATAGCTTTTGAGTATTTCTGAAAATGCGTAATTTTGTGCTCATTTTAACAGAAAACTGTTAACTTTTCGAGAAATTTTATGACATTATTTTAAGAATATGTACTCACAAATTCAATAAGGTGAAGACATCGTATTTAATGTAAATGCTACCGTCGTGAGAGACAAGTCAAAAAAATTACATTTTTGTACTTTTTGAAAAAACAATAAAAGAATAGAGCAATATGGCGTTTATGCCATCGTATAGGGTACATTTTACGCTACACCTACCAAAAATTTAAAGAAAAAATTTGGAGCTGTTTTTGAGAAAATCTTGATTTTGTTATTTTTAATTTCTCGTATACATACGTATATACGGGAGTACAGAGAAAAGTGATTAATACTGCGGAAAATTGGTTCGAGATTTCAACGGAAATACACGTTTTGGGATCTCCTGATACAGAAAAAGTAGTTGTTTTTTTTTTAAACGTCCGTCTGTCCGTCCGCCTGTCTGTCGTATGTGAACAAATGTAGCGCCTAAACCACAGGTAGGATCTTTTCCAAACTGAAGAAACCCCTGTCCATCCGGCTCTAGTTCAAGCTTTGAAATTTTGAAAAACATTCTTTAAAATATGGGAGGACTTTACATGAAGCCCTCCGGACATTTTCAAAATATTCTCAAAATTGGCTCCAAATATTTTCTTTAAATTTCTTGTACGAATAGAGTAAAATACACTTATAAAGGTGGCGTAGGTCCCATTTTCACGGTTAACTGTGAATTTTCGAAAATTGCTAAAGTTTGAATTTTTGGGAGTATCTTTAACATCTACAAAATTGAAGACAGATTTTTCCTTCAAATGAAACTTATTACCCATAAATAGTTTTTATTAAGTCATGCAGACTTTTTTGAAAATTTTAGTAGTTTTTGTGCAATAGTGCGTGCAATTTTTGCAAATTTAGAAAAATTACAAAAACATGATTTTCTCAAAAACGGCTAAAATTTTTTTCTTTAAATTTTTGATAGGGTTAGTGCCCAACCAACGCTATCCGATGACATACACGTCATCTTGCTCTATTCTTTTGTTTTTTTCCAAAAAGTACAAAAATGTAATTTTTATTTGTCCCTCACGTCGGTAATATTTACCTTAGAGGCAATTTCTTTACACTATTAGATATATGAGTACATGCGCTTTAAATTATGCCAAATTAATATTTTCGAAAACTCAACAGTTTTCTTTAAAAACGAGCTCAAAATTCCGAATTTTCAGAAACGCTCCGATGCCATTTTTTCAAAAATAGCTCCAATTTTTTCTTCCAATTTCTCCAGTGGTAATTGCACTGTTTAACATAACGTAAAGTTAATTTTCGTGTATTCTTTTGTTTTTTCAAAAATTATACAAATGTAATTTTTTGAAATATTTCTCACTCCGTTAATATGCACATTTCCATCGATTTGTACACATTATTATATTTGTGAGTGGAAGTGCTTGAAAGGACTTCAAATAAAGTTTTTCGAAAACTCAAAAGATTCCTGTGAAAAAGAGCTTCAAATTTCACATTACAGTAAAGCTTAATCGCCATTTTCTTAAATACAGCTTCAAAATTTTCAATGAAAATTTTTATTTTGGTAGAGATTTTACTCTTCTTTAATATTCTTGAAGTAATATTTCGGTTCTACTATTAAGGTACCGAAAAGTTAAGAGAACGTCAAGAAAATGTACTTTCGGTGACGATAAATGGCAACTGGGCAGAAAATGGGGGAAGGCCTTAAAGCCAGTCAACGCCAAGAACACTAGAAAAAATTGATAAGAGAAAATCTGTGCCATTGTGAAGCACCTCTAGTTTAAAATTGCAAATATTGCACGAACTATTGCACGAAAACTACTAAAATTTTCAAACTAATCTGCATAAATTTAATGAAAGAACTATTAATGGACAACAAATTTTATTTGAAGAAAAAATCTCTGTCTTCAATTGTGTACTTTTAGGAAGACGCGGAAAAGATCCAACTTTTGCAATTTTCGAAAATTCAGATTTAAGCGCGAATCGGACCTATGCCACCTTTGTAAGTGTATTTTACTTTATTATTACAAGGAATTTAAAGAAAAAACTTGGAGCCGTTTTTGAGAAAATTTTGAAAATGTCCGTCGGACTTCAAATAAAGTATCCCGAAATATTAAAGAATGTTTTTCAAAATTTCAAAGCTTCACCTAGAGCCAGATGGACAGGGAATTTTTCAATTAGGAAAAGTTCGTAAGCATAGTTTAGGCACTTGTAGTGTTCACAGACGGACGGACGGACTGACTGAAGGACGGACAGACGGACGGACGTTTTGAAAAAAACACTTTTTCGGTATCAGGGGACACCAAAACGTGTATTTTCGTTGAAATCTCGAAAAATCTCGATTTTCCGCAGTATTACATAACTTTCTCTATACTACGCGTATTACTCCGTATATACGCATGTATACGAGAAAGTGAGTAGTGGTGCTATTGGCTCAGACTTTCTCGTAGTAAAGTTTTATAATTTCCTTCATGTGGACTGGTTTTATCGCGTTGCCAAAGCCTTATGTCTGCTGCCATGTATCGTCACCCAAAATACTTTTATTTTGAAATTTTCTTAACTTTTAGGTGTCCTAACAGTAGAACGGAAATATTACTTTAGGAATACTAAAGAAGAGTAAAACCTCGTCCAAAACAGCAATTTTCATTGAAAAATGTAGTCTTTTTTAACTCGTTAAGCGTTACTGTAAAAGAGAAATTTGAAGCTCTTTTTCACAGCAACCTATTGAGTTTTCGAAAAAAATTATTTTAAGTCATTTAAAGCACTTTCACATACAAGTGAAAAAAAATGTATACAATTTGGTGAAAATGCGCACATTAACGGCGCAAGAGATATTTAAAAGAAATTACATTTGTGTAATTTTTGAAAAAACAAAAGAATACTGCAAAATCAACTTTACGTCATATTAAACGGTGCAATCAGCACTATTCATGGGAGAAATTTGAAGAAAAGATTTGAAGCCATTTTGAAGAAAATGGCGTTTGAGCGTTCTGAAAATGCGGAAATTTGTGCTTATTTTAACAAAAAATTGTCGCGTGTTCAAGAAACTTTATTTGACATTATTTAAAGAAAATATACTCAAAAATACAATACCAGGAAGAAATCGCCCTTAATGTACATATTACCGACGATAGAGACAAGTAAAGAAAATTCATTTTGGTATTTTTTGAAAAAACAAAGGATAGAGCAATATGACATTTGTCATCGTATAGGATTCGTTTGGCACTAACCTTACGAAAAGTTTAAAGAAAAAATATGGAGCCGTTTTTGAGAAATCTTGTTTTTGTAATTTTTCAAAATTGCAAATATTGCAAGCATTGTTGCGCAAAATCTTCTAATTTTTTTTAAAAAAATGTACGTGATCTTAATTAAAGAACTAGTTTTGGACAACAAATTTCATATGAAGGAAAAATCTCTTATCTTCAATTTTGTAGTTGTAGGAAGACGCCGAAAAAATTCAAACTTTGGAATTTTCGAAAAGTCAGAGTTAACCGTGAAAATCTGACATAAGCCACATTTGTAAGTATTTTCCACTATTTTACAGAAATTTAAAGAAAAAATTTGGAGCCGTTTTTGGGAAAATTTTGAAAATGTCGGGGGTCTTCATGTAAAGTACCCCCAAATTTTAAAGAATGTTTTTCAAAATTTCAAAGTTTCAACTAGAGCCAGATGGACCGGGGTTTCTTCACTTTGGAAAATATCGTATGTGTGGTTTAGGCGCTAGTAGTGTTCACAGACGAACGAAGAGACGGACGGACGTTTTGTTTCAATTGGTTTTTCGGCATCAAAGACCCACAAAACTGGGATTCTGGCTACTCCACGTGTTAGAGGATTTTTTCTCTTAATTTAGCAATTGAATTTATCCAATTTCTTGTTTTCAGAGCCCGGCAATGAATTTTTTTCTGTCGAAAATTCACCGCTTTTTGTCGCAACAATACACTTTCTCTATACTACGTATATTATATAATATACTACGTATATTACGTACTTATACGATAAAGTTAACTAGAGGTGTTACAGAATAGCAGAGACGTTCTCGAGGTAAAGTTATCTAATTTCCTTCGTGTCGAGTGGTACTGTACAATCATGTCCCTCCTTGCCTGTTTCCATCTATTGCGGCGCAAAGAAAATTGTTTTGAACTTTTCGCAACATTTCGGTTTCCAAATAGAAGACCCTAAATTATATTTTAAGAATATTAAAGAAGGCTACAATGTCGTTCTAAATAGCAATATTTATTGAAAAATTTGAAGCCGTTTTAAAGACAATGGCGATTAAGCGTTACTGAAAATGCGAAATTGAAGCTCTTTTTCACAGAAGTCTATTGACATTTCGAAAAATTTTATTTGAAGTCCTTTATAGCACTTTCACATACAAGTGAATAAATGTATACAATTTAGTGAAAATGTGCATATTAACGGCGTGAGAGATATTTAAAAGAAATTACATTTGTGTAATTTTAAAAAAAAAACGCAAAATGCACTTTGAGCAAAACTAACTAAAACAAAACTAACACTACAGCAAAATGAACTTTACGTCATATTAAATGGCGCAATTAGCACTATCCATTGAAGAAATTTGAAAAAAAAAATTGGGGCCACGTTTTAGAACACTAGTAGTGCCCGTGCGAATAATTCGCACGGAGTTCAATATTTTTAAAATTCCCTTAATTACAATTTTCTTTTATTTATACTGGAAGTTCATTTTTTTATGTATAAAATTTTTAGCCACTGCATCTAATTCAATATTGTAATTTAAGAGTTTTATCACAGCAGAATGTACTAATTTTCTTTAACTCAAATTCTCTGTAGGACACTAACAAATCAAAATGTATGAATAATGGGACTTGATATAATTAATTCTTCCCAAATACAATAATTTAAGAATAAATCAATTCAAAATATCAATAACATTCATGATAATGTTGACCAACACGATCAATAACAGGACAAAATATCAATAACCTTTATTATTGAAAATTACAATCCATGTTGAAAAATCTATCACTAAAAATAAACTATAAAAACCAACAAACCAAAAAAAATTGCCACAATAAATAAATAAAGCGTTTCTTGCTCGCGAGTGAATATAACTTACCACTTTCATTGAATTGGTCCTTCCCTTCAAGAATGGATATGAACACATTTATTAATAACCTTGCTTGTGAAAATGCTAAATAAATGTGGAACAGGCATAGGTAAATAAATACTAATTTGAGAAGAAAATAAATAAAATTTAATACACAAATAAAAATAAAATTTATACACTATAAAATGTACACACTATAAAATTAACATCATTAAATTTAACAAACAAATAAAATTTCAGGTCACTTCCCTCAATGTAATATTTTGAGTGAATAACTTGCCATTTTCTTTGAATTGGTCCTTCAACAACAGAAATGAACACATTTCGAAACGACCTTGCTCGTGAAAATGCTACATATAGCTGGCCAAGTGAGAAAACAGGCGTAGGTAAATAAATACCAACTCGCTCAAGTGTCTGTCCTTGTGACTTGTTAATAGTCATAGTGAAGACAATTCTTAGCGGGAATTATTTTCTACACAACATAAATGGAAGGCTTAAATCAGAAGGACATAACTGAATTCTGGGTATTAAAACGGTCTTCCCAGAATCAATAACTACTGCAGAAATACAGAGGTCATGCAATGCCTTCACAATCTTGCGCGTTCCATTTACCAAACCTTCTCTAACATTTAAATTTCTTATTAACATCACAATTGTGTTAATTTTCAGTGTACGAATATGAGGTGGGAGATCTGATGGAGTTAAACTATTCAAGAATTCTAGAGGATATAACTGGGCAGAGGAGTGATCTTCACTTTCAACACAGTCAATACTATAATATGTTTTAGAAGGACCTTCCACCAAATTTTCAACAATGTCTTTATTAATTTCTGAACAATAGTAATTTTTGTGCACAGTATTGCAACATTTGTTAGAGCGTCAATATTTGTTTCATTAATTTTGTGGGTAAGAAATACATTGCTTATTAAGTCATCGTAATTGCATATACACTGTGAAGGTATTTCCACCAATTCATCTTGTAAGTGGTGAGATGACAATGTTCCATTTCCTAATTTTAATAACCACTCACTAAATTCTTGATCAGCAGCTGCTCTAATATTTTCTGTAAGTTTTCTTTTTTAATGAACTTCCAAAATAAACAATTTTTTACACAGTTTTCAACAATGGATAAACGGGTACCACGTCTAATAACTGGAAGGGTCCGTCTAAAATCTCCTCCAAACAGAATAACTTTCCCACCAAACAACAAATCACATTTCATGATATTCTGTAATAATTTATTACAGACAATTAGAGCATTTTTGGAAACCACTGATATTTCATCCCAAATAATTAGTGATGCTTTTTGTAAAACCTTTGCTTCCACAGAATCTTCTCTGATTTTGGCCACAGATGATTCATGAATAGGAACTGGTAATTTAAAAAGAGAATGCGCAGTCATACCACCCTCCAATGTAGTAAACTGAAATTGTCACGAACTGCCAAACGATAGCAATAGTACCGCAGTTGTGTTGTTGAATTCCTAACTGCAGTTCTATATATATCAACATGCTGAATGCCTGGCTGCCATCCTGAATCACCACAGGGAAACAGGAGTGGATAGCTCATAGGGTCAACATGAGGATTCATGTTCGATATAATGGAAATTCTCTCTGAGCTTTTTGATCTTACTACGAAGTCAAATTTTCCTGGTTCCTCCCCCTCATCAAACATAAAGGCTGCAGCTATTTCCTCCGATACTGGAATATTGTACCGACGCTTATCAAATGAATTTTCCAAGGAGAATTTTAGCTCCATATTTTGAACATGATCCGTAATGTCCTTCATGTGTTGAAAAAGCTGAGCATAAGGATTTATATGGAGAATAATTTCCTGTAAATTCTGCATAATATATCTATCACAAAAACGATTTTCATGCCTATCTATACGTTTTTTTTACGGCTTTACTTGCATCTAAAATGAATAAACCTGCATATGATGGCTGAATGTTATTTTCTGGAATCAAAGGCCCAACAGCATGATATATCTGTCCATGAATTTTTAGACAATAAGGCCCCGACCCTCATAAATGAACAGCATTTAACTGAACAGATGCAAAAGCCAGAGCATTATTATACTGCCGTATGTTTTCAAGATAATTTCTTGTTGTCGAATCATTTGCTTCGATTAGCTCTCTAAGAAACTGAGGCACGGCAATTGGTGGTAATTTTATTTTCCCCTTATGGCAACATATAGAAGTATTCTGCTCACCTCGGAAAAGTTTTGCAGAACAATGACAACATCTATAGTACATTCCACCAACACTGAACAATGGAACTTCACTGTCAGATTTATATATTCTGGCAGCATCATAACTAAGTGGAAGGTCTCTGCTTGCACTTCTATTGCGACGGATGCCATGCGTTTCATCTGCTTGAACTTGCATGTTCATTTGACAGAGCCCGCCTTTCCCGTTTTCTTCTGTCTTCTCTTTCCAGTGTAAGAGGTCTTTTACGTGGCATATTCCTCCTAAATAAAAAAAATCTATGAACATTGAGGATTTAATGTTAATAGAACTAAAATGTAATTCTTAAAATCATAATACATAGTGCTATTTAATTTGCAGAATTTTATCTTGAATATATTTAATAATCAGAACATATATCTCTAAACTAACCTTTATTTCAAGTCCCTCTGCGCTATTTAAATGCACCAAGATGTAGGCAGAATGAAGGTTGAACCTATCAAAACAAAATATGGGAAATAAAATTGTTGCAAAAATGCATGCTTATATTATAAATAACCGCAAAATAGAGTGAAAACAGTTAATTTAGGTCTGAAGAATAACAAATACAAATATATTAGAAAGAATTTGAAGAGAAAAAGAAACTTTTAAAAGAAATAGAATCTTAAGAAAAAATTTTTAAGAGATTATCTAACATTACAAAAATAACTTTTAGTCCTAAAAATAAATAAAAAGACATTCATGAACATTGAGGATTTAATGTTACTGGAACTAAAATTTAATACTTAAAATCTTAATACATGCAAATAACAGGAATTTCGAAATTCTTATGGGCCAAGATACAAACGACTGTGGCACTCGTTAGTGTAAAAAAAGATAAAAGTGAGCCATACAAACAATGTAATCTACTGCACATCTTGGAGTATGTTGGCATAATGCAATTGACTTGCAATGTAATTGGATATTACTAACCTTTAACCACTGGTAAACCACACTGCACGCACATGAAACTATGCTATTCTGCTGCACCAAGATGGATGTAGAATGAAGCCATGTGCTCGTAAAAAAATCTTGTACCTACCAATTCAAAATATCAAATATAAGACACTAATATAAAAATTGCACAGAACTTATCTCTGCGTGCGATGTAATCGGATACAATATATTAACCTTCGCTGTTAGCCAAATTCGCTGCCACTTCTCTGTAACTAAATTCGCTGTTCAACCGCACCGAACCGCACACGAACACCAAATGTATTGGCGCTTTCAAAATTCGCTTTCAGCAGTTACAGGTTCGCCAACTTAAATTTTGCGAAGAACGTTGAGTTCTTGTAACAGTTATTTTTTTGTGAATACCTTATTACACTTGGTTGTCAGTCTGTAACTCAGTAAACTTTTTTACATTCACAACTTTCATTGTTCAATTTGTTTATATTTGGCCATGCGCTCGGAGACATGGCGTTATAATAATGATATGCCGCAGGTTCCCCAACTCATATTTTGCGCAGGACGTTGTGTTATTGTTTTAATTATTTTTTTGTTAATAACTTTTTAAGAATTACGAAAATGCAAAACTGATTACAATTGCGGAAATAGAAAATTTTTTTACACCGATAAACACCCTGATCATACGAATACATCTAGTGGTTATCTATATCTCAGATCACCATTTTACTGTATTAATTATATGGATGGCGTTTGAGCGTTTTTGAAAATGCGGAATTTAGAGCTCATTTTTACAGAAAACTGTTGAGTTTTCTAGAAACTGTATTTGACATTATTTAAAGCACATGCACTCATAAATCTAATAAAGTGAAGAAATCGCATATAGTGTAAATATTTGTGACGTGAGAGACAAGTCAAACAATTACATTTTTTTAATTTTTGGAAAAAACAACAACAAAAAATAGATCCAAATGGCGTTTATGTCATCGGATAGGGTGCATTTGATACTATCCCTACCAAAAATTTGAAAAAAAAATTTGGAGCCGTTTATGAGAAAATATCATTTTTGTTATTTTTTAAGAATTGCAAATATTGCGTGCACTATTGCATGAAAACTACTGAAATTTCCAAATTTTCCACATGACCTTAATGAAAGAGATATTTATGGACAACAAATTCCATTTGTAGGAAAAAATCTCTATCTTCAATGTCTTAGTTGTAAGAAGACACCACAAAAAATTCAACCGTTTGCAATTTTCGAAAATTCAGAGTTAACCGTGGAAATCGGATCTATGCCACTTTTATAAATATATTTTACTTTGTTCTTAGAAGAATTTAAAAGAAAAAATTTCGAGCAGTTTTTGTGAAAATTTTGAAAATATCCAGGGAGCTTCATGTAAAGAACCCCCACATTTTAAAGAATGTTTTTGAGAAATTCAAAACTTTAACGAGAGTCTGATGAACAGGGATTTTTCAATTTGGAAAACATTGTACGTGTGGTTTAGGCGCTAGTAGTGTTCACAGACAGGCGGACAGCCGGTCGGACGGACAGACAGACGATCGGAGGTTTTGAAGAAAAAAAAAACAAACACTTTTTCAGTATTTAGGGACCCCAAAACGTGTATTTCCGTTGAAATCTCTAAATCGATTTTCCGCAGCATTACATAACTTTCTCAATGCAATATATATTACTCCGTATATACATACATACGTATACCAGAAAGTGAATGGAGTGTGGGCAAGGGGTCCCCATGTTTCACCTCTCTATGAATTAGCATTTCAATGTCTTTTCGGGAGGTGATGAACGACTGTGGAAAATTCAGCGGAAGAGTCCAGTACCACATTACTAAATACGTTGGGTAGCCCTTTGCTGGTCAGGGCCCAACGAATCACCGCATTAGGAGCTGTGCTTTGGATCAGGCCTGCAAAGTAGTTTGCACTTTGACTGACCTCGGGAGCCACTTGAGTGCAAACCCGGGCCGCGAGGATGGGTTGGGATAAGACTAATTCTAGGAGTGGGAACCGCCAATGAGAATGTACAATTTGAACCATAGCGCGTAAATTGAAAGAACAATAGCGAGAATTGACGGACTACTACATACAGTTCAAGAATCATTACTTTTTACTTTGGAAATGTTTGTTGTCGATGTATTGCGACCCACCCCTCCGCCGGCTAGCTCAGAATGGGTTTTCAAGGTGGGCGCAAAATAAAAAAATACAATTAGAATAGCGGGGATCAGGGTCATGTGGGCCGTTGTGGATTGAATGCACTTACACAGAAACTCAGTCGAATCACTTTCCACTTACTTAAGTATATTCTAATTAAATTGCTGTTACAGTAAATAAACATAAAACACTTTACATATATACAAGAATGTTGTATATGCTGAAAAAAAAAAGAAAACAACTTACACTCTTAATAATTAACTACACTGTTTCCTTTCTCTCATTTAAATCAATTTCAAAGAATACTTAAAACTTTGCCTAATCATTCCAGTCGTAAATTTCCTAGTTGCAACTTTACAATTAGCTAAGTTTTTCTTGAAAGAAAAGATTGATTCTATTTTTCACAGAATATCGGTATAAAGAACCTGTACTAATACTTTCTTTCCGAAACAAATTATTCCTTCTAATATCTACAAATTGTTCAAGTTGGCACGACCTTACTGTGTCTTCTCACGGCGTAGAGAAATCTGCGGCGTCGACTCTTCCAATCGCTCGATGTCCTTGTCCTTGCAGCTCGGTCGGGAGCAAAGCCGCCCCTCTGCAGAACCGAACGGTCGCCCCTTTCCAGTACCGTTGTTCAACTCACGATGTGGCCTCCGCCTCGTTTTCCGTTGATACTCTTTTCGTATTCTTTTATAGAATGTAACTAGCTTTTAATTCCATATTTAAAAGAATCTACAATACGACAACTGAGTCTATTGTATAAGAAGAATATATATAAAAATAAAAAAACTGCAAAGAAAAGAAATGAATGGCCTCGTTAGTTTCATGCTATTCACACTCCTCTCTCTTACCAAGATTTTAAATGCGTCACTTATACTTTCATCCTTTTCCTGATGAATTGTTTTAATGCATTGTAATATGATAATTACCTCCTCGAATGTCTTGAAGAGTTTTTATCGTAGATGCAGTCCTGAAGTCCGTAGCAGTACGAGGTGCCGCCTTCTCGTGATCGGTAGGTACTCACTCTCCAGCTGTTACTTCAGAAAAGAAAGCTTTCTTTCTCCCGACTACCGGTGTCGCATACTCTCACCGAGACGCTCTCTTACGGATATAGTTCGTAGTTTCCATTTTCGGATTGTATTCATGCGCGTTGGCGCGCGTTCAAACAGCTTATCTATTCTTGAATATTGATGTGCTCCGTTTTCCGAGACCTCGGCAAAACGGATGGTCACATAACCCCTTCTTTCGGAAAAAAAGATTTTGGGGGATTTGATTTCATATGCCAAAAAAATCTTTTAACCAAACTTGATGCTCTTCCTTTCTTCTGTCTTGATTCTGGAATGTCGAGCTATCTTGTTTCCTCCTTCTTCTTCTTCCTTTTCTCCTTTCTTCTTCTTCTTCTTCCTTCTACTTCTTTCTTCTTCTTCTTCTTCTTCTTCTTCTTTCTTCTTTACATGATTCTTGTCGGTTTGTTTGTCTCTTGGTTTGTTTCATCATTTTGTTATTATTTAAGTGATCGTAAACTGTGGAAATTGTACTTTCCGATTGTAATCCCACTTTCATCTAGTGTGCTAACGCAGTAACGGAAGAAATATTGCAATGTGCATGGCGAAATTAGGAATAAATCTGGCGTAATAATTGACGCAACCTAACAAACTCTTAAGCTGTTTCGTGTTTTTGGGCGGTGCAATTTTATCTATCTCTTGCATCTTCTCCATGTTCATTTTGACTCCGTTGACTGTCAAAACATACCCCAGGAATTTAACTTATTTAGTGCAAAAATTACTTTTCTCCAAATTCAGTTGTAAATTATTTTCAATCAGACGTTTCAGCAAAATATCTAGCTTGTTCATGTGTTCTTCAAATGTCTTCGAATACACGAGCACGTCATCAATATAGATAAAAGCATCGCTAGACATCTCTCTGTCAATGGTATTGTCTAAACATTGCACAAGAGCAGATGCACTGTTCTTGAGTCCAAATGGCATTCTTTTGAAAACATACGAAATTCCCCGGTGAATAAATCCTGTATATTGTCTACATTCAGGTGCTATCGCTATTTGCCAGTAAGATGCGGTGAAGTCGGTTGAACTCAACCACTTGTTGCCGGATAATTGATTAGTTAAATCCTCTACACGCAACGGTCTGTCTCTGTACGGTAGGGTAACTTGATTCAATCGTCTTGCATCTAAACACAACCTTATCTTCCCATTACTCTTTTCTACGAGCACTATCGGACTTAGATAAGAGGTTTTGGACTTCATGATAATATCATCTTTAACCATTGTAGCAATGAGCTTATCCACCTTCTCCTTATGTTTTTCTGGAATGACATATTGGTAACCCGTGAATGGCGTTTTATCTGTTAGTTCTATTTCGAATTGAAAATCTTTTACTGGATTCTTGTTTTTGCAAAACACCTTCTGATTCCTAAGTAATACTTCCATTAATTGTTTCTTCTGATTTTCATTAAGATTAGAATTTCCTTGCACATGCGAACGAATTTTCAGCTTCACATCTTCTTCCTCCAAACAATTCGCCTCCCCATAATTCCATGTGAACGAATCAAATTCGAGATCCTGTTGATTATTCGGTTTTAACGTCATGGTATTTTTTTCTAAGTTGATAACAACCCCGTATTGTTTCATGAAATCGATTCCCAGTATGAGCGGAT
>BLKR01011319.1:0-34692 GCA_011170035.1 Teleogryllus occipitalis
GACGGATGGACGAATGGATGACGGGTGGACGAATGGATGACGGATGGACGAATGGATGACGGATGGACGAATGGATGACGGATGGACGAATGGATGACGGATGGACGAATGGATGACGGATGGACGAATGGATGGTAGGATGGATAGATGGATGGATAGTCGTTGGGATGTATGTACGGATAGATGAACGATTGGACGAACGGACAGACACTAAGAGATTTTAGATAAACACTTTTGGTGTAAAGGACCCCCAAAACGCGATTCTCCGTCAAAATCTTCACGTCATGTAATTTTTTCCACCATTACAAAATTTTCCCTACTCTACATCCCCGAGAAAGCCAACATCCCAGAAGACACCAGCGTGTGCAACGGGCGTGAGGGTTTTCCCTGGCGCGCGGCCGCTCCGCGGATGTGCTTTACGACGCGGGCCAGGGTCGCGCGCGAGGCGCGGGCGCCCGTCCCTGCGCCTATCCCTGCGCGCCTAACGACTACCGGGTTCCATACGCGGGGCGCCCGTGGGAAATGCCGTTCTCGAGCGGGGAGATGGGACGATTTGCGAGCCTATTAATCTCCGACGGGTGAAGGCTGCAGCAGAGGATGCAGTTGCAGTGGGTCCAAGGTCGATCTTTTGCCTGAGAAAATTAGGCGACTTCCTCGGGCGCTGACTACTGTGGGGAACCCTGGCCACTGATTTGCATTGGTACACATCAGACACTGACTAATGTGCATTTTTTTCGAATGAAAGACATAAAATGGCATTGCTATGCAAGTGGCGCTGGCTTTATTCTAGTGACATTCTAGACGTTTTCTCGTGTATATAACTTCGTGTAATAAATTCCGCATTAGATAAAATTATCGAATATGACTATTAGTTCAGTAGAGGAATAATCTACAAGGCTCTTCTAGACATTTAGATATTGTGTGTGTATGAAATGTTCTCGAGAGTGCTGGAGCTTGTTAGACAAATGCATTGCAATGTGTGGACTATAGTAAGGCAATACTTTCCTTTGCAGATAATAATGTCGATCTTGTGGCGTCTCTTGTGGTCTTATTATTGTAATTATGATTGTATAAAATATGTTTAATATAATTCGAATTTTAACTTATATGGAAATCTGATCTTCTATTTGATAAAGACAAAGAGCTTTAAATACTTGAAAACTGAAAGTAAAATTCTTGCTAGTTTACTTGTATTACAGCCCCTTTAGTTACTCTGGGGGCGCCAAAATCTCCATGAAACGCGATTCACCAATCATGTTACAACCTAACAACTTAAGTTCCTCAGTATTGTGGAGACATCACCAGTTTTAGTCGACTTTCCAAGTCCAAAGCATTAATTTTTAAGACAACATTAAATGCAGAAAAAATACTTAGATATTCGCACCAAAAGATGTTATTGTAAAATCATTTAATGTTCTGATCTTAAACAATTTTTACTTGTGCCAAAAAAACAATGAATTAACAAAAATTACTCTTAGTTAAAAGAGAATACATGAAAAACTGTTTTTAAATCCCAATTTTTGAGGCTTTAACTGTATGTGTTCCAGTGGTATACGCAAACCGCAACAATTATTATTATTATTATTATTATTATTATTATTATTATTATTATTATTATTATTATTATTATTATTATTATTAATAATAATAATAATAATAATAATAATAATATTTCCTAAGATAAAAATATGGTTTCCAAATATACTTGATCTTTACAGAAAGCTTGAACGATTCTTGAACTGGCCCTGACATTAAAGATTTCCGGATATAGGCAATAGAATATTATTTTCTTTAATATTTACGTGTCTGGAAGGTTGAATTTCTTATATGGCAGAAATAAATTAGTGTTGATGACCATGGACAGTGTGTGTAGTGAGTCTGTGTGTCTGTGACATTTTTAGAAAAGAGAGATAACCAATCGAATGTCTGTATTTTACGATGAACTAAGATTTATATTATCCTTGAAAAACATCTTAAACTTCAGAATGCAAAATATGCCAGGGCAATTGGCTTATTAATACAGAGCAAGTAACCAATCAAATCCTTTTTTGTGAAAGCAGCAGTGTGACGTTTAATATATTTTGGAAAACCACCGACTTATAAATCATATGTGAAAATCAGAAACACCTCTTCTTTAAATAGCAGCATTCTTATCCGCTATATTTAACTATAATTCGTTTCAGTTGTTCTTAACGCGCGGTGAACTGACAAATTTCTTAATAGATTTTTGTGTGGTTCTGTTTTTTGAAATAACATTAGAGTATGACGAAAAAATAACGTACAAAGTATTATGTTGTACGTATATTTAAGCAATCAGGTTTGAAAATCCCTTAATTACGACAATTACTTGGAATATTGATCGGAACTAATTGAATTATTGGACTAGATTTGTCTCGAAAAGCAAAAATAAATAAAATAAAATAAAACTGATCTCAAATTAATCGTATCTTGAAACCATTCGTTTGTGAAATATTTTACTTCACTGACATGCCATTTTAAGATCTATTAAGCAGAAATCTCTCTAGATATAGATCTGTGGAAGATAAAATGAGGTAGATGTGGGTTTCTTCTGCCTTTTTGCCATAATGATCATGTGGATACATTAATACCTGTACAAACCTTCACGTTGCAATTTACAATATTTAATTGGGTTGCTAGGACATTTCAATTATTCTAGGTAATAAGACTATTTAGTACACACGTTTACCTGCTGCGAAGGAACTATTTTTTATGCAGTACTTAGGTAACATTTTTGTTCATAAAATTCTCAAAACTTCATCTAATACTAATCACGCCCGTAGAATTTTGGGAAATTAGAATTTATACGGTTATTTTTCATTGTTTCCTTTTGTGGGATTTGTTTCGTCTTCGCAATTTCTATAATTAATTTTTAATATTAGTCTTGTCCGCAGTATTTTCGTTGATAACAGATGCCTATCACCCCAAAACACTGCGATCATTAACAACATTGAGTTCATATTACAAAAACGAAGAAAGTTTAAAATAGACTGCAACTAGTTCGGAATATTCACTAGAGGTGTATAGGCACTGCTCTTTTGTTTCGCGATCTGCTTTCGTCAATTCGGAAAGAAATTCATTTTGGTGGTAAGCGAAACTCTCAGTTCAATAGTATTTTCATTGCTTGTTTTCCCCCCCGCTTTCGCTCTCATTGTGAATGAAGGTCGCTGCCGAGCTGTTAGCTCTCCTTCGTGAATTTGTCAAGAAACCGGTCAGATGGCTTCCACGGTTGCGGAAGAAAAATACAATACTGTCAAGTAAACATGTAAAACAGGAAATCAAAACATGGGCCGCAAAACAAGGGATCAATAAAAATAGACCGCATGCATGCTATTTGTTTAAATTTTTATATTACATTGCACATACATTTCAGCTTAGTAGCAGAATTTGAAGTAATGTCTTTCACATTTTAATCCTCGGATCCTAGCCAAGAAAGAACTTCCTTCTGGGCTACAAATTATGTTTACAGCAATAATTCTCACGCGAGTGTTAGGGGTGACCGTGAACATTCCTCATTTTTGGCGAATTCGTTTCTTTTTACCACTCCGACACCTGAGACAAAATGTAATTCGAAAAATTTATGAACCAACTATCATATATCGAATAATTTATGTATAACTAACTGTTTTCGCTAACTGAAGTTTGTTTCTTGAAGTATACACAAAGTGTGTCCGTCGGTTACTCGTTTTCAAACGATTACCCGCGATACATGCACGACGAATATTTGCTCGCGGTTCATTTAGCGCTACTTTGACGATTAATCCACGAACGTACTTACTGTTTGTCTCAGTCCGTGCATGGATGGATGTTGTTTATAAAAGCTCTTTCTGGAAACGCAAAGTTGGTGAAGATCCCATAAACATTAGAAGTGACATATAGTGTGTCCTTTTTCTTTTTGTATGAGTTCTGAGAGGTTGATGCTAAACGCTTAGCTCAATGCATTACTATACGTTGTCGGATCATTAAAAAGGAAGGAGAAAAGTTGGATAACTTGTTGAATAAATGTACGTGATTCACTGCTTGATGCACCAAAATAGTAATATTTATTTGCTTTTCGAAAAGAGTTATCGTTCCCTTATAGTGATGAATGAGTTTAAACGAATGGGGTAGGTCAAGGACAAAGAAACAGGAGATGAAATGTGTAGGATGCAGTGGTCTTCAGATTAGAGCTTACAGGACAGCTATTACATTTCATGCGAGAATGCAACTGCAAATATGAACTAAATACGAATTTTTCCGAAAAATAGTGTAATGTTATTTTCATCAAAATGAATCTACAGTTCATCATTTATAATATTACACTATGAATAAGGACATTAATATTTTAAGAAAAAATGCATCGGAAAATAATTGTTTTTCTAATTCTCAGTCATCCAGAACTAAATTTTTAATGTCGTGAGACGTTTTAATTTTCCTTTGCAAAACTGATTTTATTTAAGCCCTTACTCTTGATTGAATTTTGTAAATATGTTATGCGGTGTAAATCTTTTAACATTATTCTCTTATTTTCACACTCATATTTTTTTATATTCATTTTCACAATGTAACGTATTACATATTACACACTTGCGGATGCAGAAAATAGATGTTAAACGTTCTTATTACAGAACAGCGAACGCACTAACTGCATGGTCACTTGTCTTATCGATGTTTTCCTTTAATTGGATTGCAAACTTCTTGATCTCAATAATGTAACGCAAAAAAAAATAATAAAATTACTGTTGTGTCGACGGTTTATAATTCGGTCGATTCGGACGGCCTATTTTCTGTAATTTCTTTCAGCGAGAAGAAAATCAAAGTTTGTGAAAATCCCGACATTTTGGGGTTTGTGTATACCTTTCCTGTTGCTTTATGTACACCCAATGTAAATATTCAACATATTCATTCACACAGTGTTTAGAAGATAAAGTTTGATTGGCGTCAAAATCTTATTCTCTGGTTTGGAATGAAATATGAAATGAACATGAAATATGGCTTATCATTGTATTGGCCTGACTGTTTCAATTCTTGTTATGCGTCGGTATTCAAATCCATAATATCAGAAACGTTTTAGATCACAATAAATGAATGAGAAGAGTATTTGGATAAGACGTTTAGTCATTTTTCAATACTTTAATACGCGTTTTATGAATTCTCTAGTTACCATTAAGTTCAGCAACAAAGAAATCTTTTAAAATAATCTTACCCAAAGTGAGAAAATAATTACTTATAGAAATAACAAATAAACATTAACTGTTTATTTTTCCCTATTTAATAGTTTTTAATACGTTATAACCATACCTACATGTGAAATACAACAAATATTGTTGATAGTAAGAGATGCACAAAGAAAATCGAACGTATTTACCTATGCTATTTTCGTTTGGTATCATCTCGCTCCATTAACTAAATCTTAAAATAAAGAAATATAATTTTCAATACAAAGATAGTTTTATACTAGGACTAATTTTTGGACGTAATATTGTAATTTAAAGTCCAAATTTTTAATTAATTAAAAGTAATTGATCGATTTTGTATTTATTTATGTGTTTTGTCGCTTAGTATCAATTCGATCATCATAGTATATTTCTTAACTATTGCATCAACACATGCTTAATTTGTTTAACAAATATTTGATATAGATGTAGTTTATTTCACACACTTTACAAAACAATATTTACATTTACCAATTAATTATTTTCTTAGAATAATTGCTTTGAATTACAATGTATATACGTAACATATGTAATATAACGTAATGAAACAATAATAATTTTTATGATACATGATATCAGCCAATCGAAAATTTCACTGAATATTTCTCCGTTTATTTCTGTACGAATCATTATCCAGAACCTAGAGGGCGGTGAGATTTTCGTATATCTCGTCCTTGTGAAATAACCGTGAATGTTCAACTGCTTGCTACGCAGAAATGCTGAAAGGTGCGAACAAAAGATTAAAAAACCAGTTGCATAAAGACGAAGTGAACGTATGTCTGTAAGTGAATATAGGCGGTAGGAGCGAGTACGTTGAGCATGCTGGTTATTTTTGGAACAACGACTCCGGTGGCCGCAAAGAGTGGGCGGTGGAGCGTTGGTGGACGAGGGGAAGGAGGAGGGGGAGGTTGGAGACGGGAGGTCCGGCGTCGTTTCCCTTGACCGTTCGGCGCGGTGCGGCGCGGCACAGCCCACAGTGGGTCGAAACTAAATCAAGTGAGCACCGAGAAATTCCTATTGCCACATTTTGACTGCCAAAATGCCTGACTGCCAGAATGTTTTTTGACTGCCAGAATGTTTACATTGAACAAGTAAAATTAAACTTCAAGAAGATTTACTTACCCAGTTTTGTTTGGGGAGAGTGATTTCTGATTATTTTTGCTGTCTTTTTATGGAGATTTGTCGGAATGTTGTTATGTCGGCCGATTATTTCTTTCCTTTAAATAAAATGTCACAAAATTACGAAAGGATTTACTACTTCCAGCAACGACGCCTTGAGAGACGTTTTAGAAAGGAAGTCAGTGTTTTGATTGATTGTCTGTACCTTTGTGCTATGATTTCACTAGCTGCAAATCATGAATGTTGAATATATCTGTGGAAACAATTTGGTGACGTACAATGAAAATAAAAAATTATAAAAATTAATATTGTATGGCATTTTAAGTAAGAAATTTTATTTTTTTAAAATTTATTTGTTTCTGTATGTACTATAATAGCTTTCTTCACACAGAACTCTTTATCACATTGCAGCTGTTTTATTCCCGATTCCCTCTCTAGCTGTGATAACTCAGCGGCAATCTCAGCAGCAACTTTTCTCCCTCGCCCTTGTCTCATCCTCTGCCCTTATACAGACACACATTTACACTTACAGGCACACTCACACATCCACTTACACTACCACAAATGTCAGAAGACTGGTTGGGAGATTAAAGCTTGTCCGAGATAGGGCGGTGCCCCGCAAGGGGAGATATCGGGGATTCGAAATCCCAGTAAGCCAACGTGTAGGTCGCGTTTCAGCAGGGGAGAACCACCGCCACCTCTATGGTTATGCTTTGCAATACACTAATGATCTCAATACTTCACGCACTCTAAACAAATACTAACTCATTATAATTCACTCCAAGTAATAATATTTTATAACTAGGGTAGACAAGTCGGTTATTCGCTACCGGCCAACAGCCAGCAAAAACCGTTCGAATTACTTCCGCAGAAAAATATCCGAATGTGGCACCAAAAACCTTCCAAGATATTCTCATGATACCGCAGCCCCCTCTTTTTAAACACTTGCTAGAAGCACGCTGAAAAGTATCTATATGTATTGCAGATGACTTGGTATTGAAGACTCTCAATGTATCTGCTTGGTATTTCAGTCATGATATTGTCTTGACTTCCAGACAGAACCGAACAAAATAGATCTTTGTCCGCCAGCCGATGTTTTCGGATGCCATCAGAGGAGGTTATTCAGGTTTACTATGACCATTTCTGCTCACTATCACGTGCTTCAACAAATCCCTGACATCGGACGAAAACTTCCCACTTCGGCAGAAGAAATTTCGAACAAAATCGTCTCCACTGTGATCGCCGCCAAACAGACTCCCTCATCCGATTTCCTTCCCGCTATGCGTGCTGTTGGCTCTAAGGATGCAACATTGATGTAGATGTTTCGAAACAAATGTCGATGTTTTTTATAAAATCATCAATGTATTCAATACTGATTTGAAGCCTACATTATTTTAACATCTATGTTTTGTGTTCGGACTTTTTACGTTGTTTATATTTTATTTTTATGAAAAAATCACTATCATAATAAAAAAAACTTGTAATGATTTTTAGTGATCCATAAATTGGGCATTCTTCAAACCGAAGTGACCAAGGGTGAAAAATAAATAAAATAGAGGTTTCGTCAATAAGTGAAGTCTGCACTACTTTTTAACTACCCAATCAAATAAAACTTTTGTGAATCGTCTTTATCATTTTTTACTTAATTTTGTCAGTTAAATGTGAATTAAAAATTAATAAAGGTGACCACCGAAAAATGACACCCGTGAATATTAAAGATTACTAATGCAGTTTTACGAACATCCGTGATTAAAAACACCGATGGGGCGATTAGGGCGATGTTTTATTATCATCGGTGTTTTAATTGTCAACATCGATGATTAAAACAATCAATGGTTTTGGGCTATGTTTTATTAACATCGCCGTTTTCATTTTTAACATCGAAGTTGAAAACCGTCGATGGATTTGGGGCGATGTTTCATTAACATCGCTCTTTTAGTTTAGAACATCGAAGTTGAAAACCGTCGATGGATTTGGGGCGATGTTTCATTAACATCGCTCTTTTAATTTAGAACATCGAAGTTGAAAACCGTCGATGGATTTGGGGCGATGTTTCATTAACATCGCTGTTTTAATTTAGAACATCGAAGTTGAAAACCGTCGATGGATTTGGGGCGATGTTTCATTACCATCGCTGTTCGTTTTGTTGGTGTGGCCGCATCCCCACTCGGTCCAGTGTGCGGGCCGTCTGCCCGGCGTCGTGTGCCTGCTAGACGGCGCGTGCCTGGTGGCCCGCGGTGGCGCCAAAGGCCAGGGTCGCGCCGTTTCTCCCGCTCCGAAGGCGTTATTTATGTTGGCTTCACTTAGCGTATTATCATATGCATTAAGCGAGTCCCTGCCGCCCGGCGAATTATTGCGGTGGAGGAAGACAGCTCGGCTCATTTTTTGGAGGGTGGGAGAAGACTGGCAGTAGGTAATGAAAGCGCCTGCCACTGGGAAGCATTTGGGAAAAGATTTGCTCAGGAAGGATTTTTTTAATAGTAGTTTCACGGTAACTTTTATAACGGATACTTTGTCTAAGTCAAGCCTTTACATTTTATTGTAAACTAAGATAAGGAAAAATGGAACATGTGTTTGCTTTTTCCTATTGCCGAGTAAGATTGTAGTGGATTTACACAATGCCTTCTATGCTTTTTTTGCATAGGAAAATAGGATCTTTATCTACTCCTTTTTTTCGATTTCTTCTTATTCTTCTTTTTCTCATGTTTTGACTTCGTCTTCGATTGATTAGTTCGATGCCGTAGATTGATGTACACATTTTCCCGGATCTTCTGTTGTTTCTTTCTCGTTTAAGTATAAATAATAATGCCTTCGTGAACTAGATGTAACGTACGATTTTATTAAATTCTTTCTATTTTCTATATTCTTGATTTTTTTATTTAAAATGTTAATTCTATGGTTCTTCTCAAAGGTGTGATTTTTTATTATTGAAGTAATGATTTCAAAATAGTACTCACTCGACTATTAACAAATAGAAATGTAGTTAAACGCCTGTCCAATGTTCTCTCTTCCATGTTCTCTAGGATATCAAATACAGAGTCATCAATCAAATTACAGTCCGCAAATAATATTACAAGAATACTTTTGTGGTGAAGTAAAAACTGTCGTGTCATCGACGTAGTTATTACAAGACAAAACGGCGCCTTTTCGAGAGAACAGTTTTGAAGAACTACTATATCAACACACTGGCAAATACTGTATTCTAGCGACACAGTCTACTATTTGTTATGTTTTAAAATCATGAAGTAAAACTAATGACGTTATAGGATATTCAATGATACTATATACCTTTTCGTGTGCTAAATTATTAGAACGTCGAGAAAAATATCTTCGAAGTAATGGCCATAATGGCTAATCTGCACCACGCCCCAAATTTCAGGGAGTGCGTGTATGGAAGGAGTATCCGTGCACTTCCAGCCACTTAGCAATCCGATATTTGCAATCGCACACGCGGGGCGTTGGGCGTGGTCCGATGCCCGCAGCGACATGGAGGACGACGCTCCGTGCCCGCCGCCGCCGCCGCCGCCGCCGCCGCCGCCGCCGCCGCCGCCGCCGCCGCCGCCACCCTGTTCGACGGCCGGTGGCAGTCCGGTGCAGACCGCAGACAGGCAGATCTGGCGTCGCTGCCTTCTAGGGCGGCGGGCGGGTCCTGCCAAGGCCAGGACGCTTTTGGTCAAACGTCGCAGCAGCCGGGCAGCCGTTGCCGCCGCCGCCGCCCTCGGCGCAGTCTGCTGCTGTGTGCGTCGCGCCTCGCCGCCCCCGCCACACCCCCGCCGCCCCCACCTTCCCGCGCCGCCCTACACCCCCTCCGCCACCCGCCGCCGCCGCCGCCGCCAGGAGCCTGAAATGGAGAAAATCCGGCGGCGGTTGTTGATGCGGTGACCCAAGAACGGAGCCCTCCAAGGGAGCTGGCGCGTGCGCGAGGCGGGGCTCTGGGTTCGACTCCTGCGGCCCAGCCAAGTCACGCAGGGTCTGTTTTAGAACCTCTGACGCCCCTGGCGGATTCGAAACTTTCCCGAATTCGAACCCCGTACATACACATACACACACACACACACACACGCGCGCGCGCATTTGTCATTCAGTGATAAGTAAACAAATATACATTTTATCTGCATTACTACCTATAAATAACAGACTTCAGTGCTGAATCAACAAAGGTAAGGGTGATTTCTTGCTGCAATTCACCCATTGTGTATTAATAAATGAAAAATTAATATAAGCTCCATTGAACAGAGCGAAAAATTGTACAGGTAAGCTCAGTTTCGTTTAAATGAGAAGAGAGTATTGTTTCATAAAGTTCCGAAAATTTAATGGTCATACAGAACAACAGGGTCAGATATCCTGTATATCTCAAAAACTATTTCACCTGGAAAGCTCTACAAAAGTTCCTTTGAGATTTGTGAGATTCGGAATACAAAATTGTTTCAAAATCCAAGATGTCGCGAGGCACGTTTCCAAAATTTTTGTGAAAGGACCATTTTTATACCTCTAGAGAGATATTTTACTTCACGTGTTCTAAAATTGCACTCTAACTCAAAAATGGTATGAGATATCAAGAAGAGCGTTAGAACATTTCTTAAAGAACACATTTTTATCATTCATTTACAATGAACAATAAAAAGAATTGATCTTGGTTTACAGAAATAATGGTGTCATTTCTTTCCCTCTATTGTAGTAGAGCGAGAAAAATTTGTACAAGTAAGCTCAATTTCATTTTACGGAGGACATATTGTTTCATAAAGTTACGTGAAATGACCATTTTTCGCCATTCGACCATTTTCAATAAAATATTTTGTGTTATATTATCAAATGTTAAATTATGTTGTCTTTGTTTATTTGGATGTGTGTTGTTTTCAATAATTTGAGGTTCCCGGCGCAGCGGCCACTGGCTTCGCTCATGCTCAAGCACGAGATGTCCCGCACATCTCTCTAGGGCAGCCGTTTTTAGGCTTCATTTATTTGTTCCAACTTGGAAGTGTAGTTTAAAATATTACAGCACATCCGTAGATCTTTACAAAATACAAATTGGGTATAAAAAAAGTTGACACTCATGTCATATGTACACAAGCAGATCAACATAAATTAACTCCACAATTTATTTCAATCTCGTTAAAAGCGAATTATCGATTAATTATATACTTTCTCAAAGTACATTAAAGATATGCTCAGTAATAAAATATCTATTTTATTGAAATAATGAAGTAAATATTATCGTCTAATCAGTAAGGTGTAATACCTATTTCATGGCCTTTTTAAAAAGCATTATATTTTTTCGTGGACTTATACTTTAATAAGACACTCACATTACTTTCGATTGCAATTAACTACTCCTTAGTGTGTAGTGTTCTTAATTTGTACAATAAAAATTAACTGAAGAGAAATAATTCAAATTGATATGGTTTTTACCAACGTACTTATTTAATCAATTAATATATCAATTAGAACTTATTTATTCAATATCAAGGTCATATTTATCACTAGAGCCCTACAAAAGTCTAAAATTTGACTTCCACACAGCGATCCTTATGGGAACTGAAATATTGAATGCTGCTGTAGAGTTAAAAAAAATCGTTGGAAAAGAATTCTTACAATAGCAACTAGAATTAATTTTACAATGCCTACATTACACCAGCACATCGATATTAAAAGTGCTATTTTTTATGCGAAAGGCATTCTCTATTTATTTTTATTGTTCAGTGAAATCTAATTCCGTGGTTAGAAAAATTTTTGAAGTTTCTTCTCGCAGAACGAGTGGATAACGTGTGGATTCGTATGTATTATCTTACAAAATAATTATTCTAAAAGAATAAAATTCAGTTTCTATAATAATTTACACTAGAATTCCCTTTTGGAAAAAATATACATTAAATTCATAGGTGAACTGTCATATTTTTAATATATTGAAATAATTTAACACCTTTAATTTCATGAAACGAGGAAATGTTTACCTTGATATTGTATAAATAAGTATGACAATAACTTCTTCCTGTCTTTCAATTTACATTTCAGTAAATTATGAATTAAAGAAAATAAGATTTTTCAAATTCATAATCAATATCTTCTTGCCAGAAGTAATCTGCAAAAATCATCTATGAAGGGTGGTAAGAAAAAACGTGTCGGTGTAAAAGTATAAAAGTCTTTGATTCCAATATACAAAGAGTATGAAGCGTCTTAGAAAACGCGGGCTTTGCTGGCAATGGAGGTTACGGGAGGACACGACCCACCATAATATTTCATCCAGTACATTTATATTCATTGCATTTTCATTATTAACGTAAAAGACATTACAACTAGACGTAAACTTCTGAGCAGACGTATCAATGCGATGCCAATACAAACTTTAGAACCCTTTGAAAAGTGAAAGCGTAGGTACTCAAGAAACAGCACCACAAAGAAACGATTAAATAATATCATTTGTCACACACAAAGTTTGCTTTGGACCTGCTCCACGTCCACTGCAACTTATTTATAGTGGGTAGAGACTGTCTCAGGCCAATCTTTGGTCAAATAAGCCTTACTAAATTGGTAGTGACATAGTGAAAATAATTCAATATTGATTGTGTGAACATTAGCGTGACAATCTTTTCGTGTTGAGTAGTTTTCTAAGTTTATTGTCAGAGTACTGTATTTACTTTATGAATAGTTACGACATTACATAAACTTTTTTAATATACCTTGCATATTAACTCGATTAATTCATATATTACAATAACATCTATATTAGAGAATAAAAACATTAACAAAATGAAGACGGATTATTCATTTTGCCTGAATCATTAGATTAATTAAGGAAAATTAACATTCGCGTGCGCAACAGATAATTCGAAACAAAATCACAGGATCGAGTAAAAAAATTGTTTTATTTAATATGGATTAATTAATTAAAATATGCTAGAAATATTTTGATCTTGATTTTGTTGATCATTAGTGATAACACAACGATTATTTTAGTTCTGGAGGAATAATTTTCGTGAAGAGTTAGAAATATTAATTTAGCCTCTGAAACTGCAGTAATCCTTGCACCTGAACTCGATCTAACTCAGGGTCTGCTCTCTTCTCGAAAGAAAATCGCTCCTTTCCTTTAGAACAGGCATATATTAAGTGCCAGTAACCATCAAATGCGGTCAAGATATGGAATGTTGTTTGAAAATGCTGCCTCATTATTTCGCTGTTAACTTTTTGCTCTGCTGCATGGCGCCTGAAGGTCACAAAAGCTCCTTCATGATGACAGGGAGTTCAAATATGCAGATCATTGACAGGAAACATTCCCAATAGATTTCGAAAAAATACCATCAGGTCAAAAATGCACACAAAAACATGAGTTATAAAAATACGAGGAATACGGCCAAAGCATGTTTCTTATTAAGGACGCAGAGAAGGTCAGATATGTTGGGGAAGTTGTACGAATAGAGTATGAAATGAAAATATGTCATTTACAATAAGTATATACTGGTCTAAAATTATTATATTCAAGGTCTTAAATCCTTACATATTTTTTTTTTCCTAGGGCTTTTTATCCAGCCGATAGCCGGTTGCCCTTTACGTCCCGAAGGGACGCATATTAGACCTTACACTAGTCAAACACTTGCGGGCTCCTCTGATCTGGGGTCAGCAGAACGTGAGGCCCTCCGCGACAACACACACAAAGTCAAGGGACAAACAGCCATGCCCAAGGCGGGACGCGAACCCGCGACCCTTCGGACCGAAACGCTGAGTCGGTACTCGCTCTTAGCGACCTCGGCCATCCAGGTCGGTATTTTATAATATTACCACGATAATTATTTAAAGACCTATAAATAATTAAGTCGTTAAATACTGAATATTATGTGTGTCAACGAGCATTATTTCCTTATTACAACTAATATTAATAGATGAATTAGCAAACAATACAGGTTTGGTTTTCGGTATATTGTAGAGAATAATATTTATTTTTGTTGGATTTTGTGTGAAATAAATAGACAAAATAGACGATGTAAAAATATTTGTAATATTTTATACATTTTTCAAAACCTAAATATTCCTAATAAGCAACCTAAATGGTTTTCATATTCACAAGTTTTTCTGCTATAAATTGACTACAAAATAACCTGCAACAAAAGTATTATCGATTTAATAAGAATTGTGTTTTTGCCACGATAATTGCTGAACAGAGCGTAATAAAATGAAAGGAGCGTTTGCAAGGTAGTAAAACAGGCGAGAAAAATAACGAAAACGAGACGCAATGATTGAGATGGGAAGAAGGAAGAAGAAATAGGTGAATGTATGCGAGATGGAGTAGGAAGCCTTGACGCGGCGAAACCAGTCACCGAAGTTTTTAACGATAAATACCCTACTAAACTGAACTAAATGTCAGCTTCGTATTGGGTACGTATTACGTTTTACTGCGCACTATCCTTTCCAAGAGACCCATTTACTTCTATATTCAAGCTCATCGTCGTCTCTTTCGCGTAACTCATCTTGGAAAAAATATAATGGTCTTCGTTTTTGAAGGTCGGAATCGGACAGAATATAGCCCACGTGTATGAAAACGTAATGAGTATGCCTCTACCAGGATGCTGGTCTGAAACGCGCGCAAAAGTATACTTTCTACCTTGAGAAAGATTTAGCGACCGAAACGTGCGTAAATAAGTGCGAGACCGCCGGGAATAAGCAACATAGCTCCAGCTGGTAGTTTCGTCGGCTCGTAATAGATGTTTCTTACTAGCTGTATCCGCGCCGTCTCTCGACAGGAACAACTCCCACAGGCTTGCGACCGCGTGGGCTGTGGTTATTAGCTGCGCGTGTCGGTCGGTGAACATCGCTCGCTTCTCCTGCTCTTTAATGATGGATGACGTGGACTAATGGGGCAACTCAACAGACTCAGACAATTCATTCGCACCGCTTACGTACCTACTGACATAAATTGTTTGAATTTCTTTTGTTATACAATTATTGACTCGCATATGGTATACAAGGGGACGGCTTGAAGACGGATTCTGTCATTCGAATGAGTTTAAAGAAATAATGAATGATGAATTAACAACAAATCGAAGCGCGGTAGGATTGTCAAGAGTGAGCGCCCCTTGGAAACTAACCACGATCCTTGATTTCCCCCTCCCAAATTCCTAGTTCAGTGTCCTGGTTTCAAATCTCTCAAATCTGTGATATAAGAAATGGAACTCTTCATTTCAGTACTGATAAAAACTGTTATCATCTAATGCATTCCTTAACTTTTTTAACAATTTGATATTGATAAGTGGTGTTTTTGAAATACGTATATGAATATGAATAACTTCACCCTTTAGAACAACAAAAGGTTATAAAATGTATTTTCTTCCTCTTTTTCATTGTTACTTGAGGTATGAAACGCTGTACTTCTATTTATTTCGGTTTTCTAATTTTTCTGTGATATGAATAGGACTGTAGATTAAGATATTATATAATCTCATATTATCTGAAATGAATAATTCTAGTTAATGAAGACTTTATTAAGTTTCGGAGTCTCGGTCAGGTGAAGTACCAGGGAGATAAATTGCCCTTACATTAAAGCAAAAGAAAAAAATCATTTACTCAGTGTTGTCTGAAAATGACCATTTAATTTTAGAGGAAATAAAATGAAACTCATAAACTGACTCGGAAACACAAAAGAGCTAATTGAAAATACATTGTAACCAAGTAATAGTCGACGAAGAAAAAAAATGGTGAAGAATGTGTATGGCTTTCTACTAGTCACACCGGGTATTTATGGCTGCAAAAGAAGCATTGGAACAGGTGTGTTATACTTACCATAGTTATCTAATTCTACATGAAAAGTTTTATGTTCATTCTCAGTGTAGAGAGTAATATATATTTATCTCACCTATGTAGGTAACACATGCACATAGAAGTTACATTTTTACAAACGTGATAATTTGAATGACAAATTTTTTCGAACTAGACAAACTTCTAAGTTATTTTTATGAAAATAGAGAATGTTTTATTTTATTTGCTTAACGAAGACAAATCTTGAGTTCAACAAATGATAAAGAAGAAGAATATCTATTATCACCTATTCATTCTATATCAGACACTGACACCACTTTAGAGAGTTTTATTCAGCATCAATGGTTGATCTACAACATGTAGAAAGTAGCGCACACGTGCGAGAACTCTGGCATGTTAAAACCCGCCCTCTTCCATATTTTTCCATTTACGTATTAGGCCTTTAATATAATTTTTTCTTCAAGACCCTGTTATCCTCCGTCACTTGTCTCTATATGTCTCCTTGTGATTGATAAGAATACAATACAAGAAAATTCAAGTTTTACTCAAAATTTTATTTTTTAAAGCTCTAAAACGCTTCGGTTAGAAATTATTTAACGATATAGATCAAAGATCTTGCTGAGTGTCGCAGGTTGCATTTTATGAATATTTAGATGCGTTTTTAAACAAATCCTTCATATTTTTGAAGTCAAAGTGCAATTCGTCACGTCTCCGTGAAATTCTCTTTCATTAGAGACCTTATTTATAAAGATTGGTTGCGTGTGAAAGACGCAAAAGGAATGTATACTTCTGAAATAATGTAGGAGACGATAACGTTTATAATCGTACATCGTTAGAGACAATTATAATATTTATGTTTACAATTGTACAAAGATCGAAAATGTATTAAATTTATAGTGATAAATAAAGATCTGTAAAAATATTAAATTTACTTACAAAATTATTGTTTGACATGTGCATATTTAATATTAATAGTAGTAATAAATTACAAAATATTCAAGAGAGGAAAATTTGGTGGTCATCTACAGGAAATGTGTGCATGGAATGAATGGGTTATGACAAAAACAACAATGATGCTATTATATTATATATTTAACATATTAAAATGTAATTTCAACTTCTCACTAATTTTTTCATTTCTCACTCATTTTTCCTCGAGGTAAATTTTTTAAAAACACTGTCATCTGGGAAGTCTTCTTGACTTCACGACTGCGGAAACCCACGACAACTTGCTACACCGTATCACCAGAACTATCTCTGCGACCTGCACACGAACACGTCTCACGCACCTGGCAGCCGCGTCTTTCCTGCGGGGAGACACGCTCGCCTCCGCCGCCGCCGCCGCCGTCGCCGCCGTCGCGTCGGCTCGCGGAAGTGGCGCCTCGCGTGCGGGGGCGGGGCGGGAAGGAGGGGAGGGGCATGTCGCCTGCGGCGGTGCAGTCCGCGCGCGGGTAACGAGCTCTGGCCGTCGCCGTCGCCGTCGCCGTCACTGTCTCCGTCTCCTCCGGCACTCAGGGCCGGATTGAGACATAGCATGCTCCTGGGTTTCAAGTACAGTGGGGGACCTAACGTGCTGTCAAATGGGAAGAAGAAGAAGAGAAGAGAGAACAATTTACAATATTGTTTAAGTAAGTCCTTTCATATGGATTTATACAAATCAGTCTCATGATATCAGTTTACACAAGCCAATCTCACGATATCAGTTTATTCAAAACAATCCCATGATATTGATTTATACAAATTAATCTCATGATATTATTAAATACAAGTCAGTCCCAAAAATCGATAAAATAGCCATTCCCGTGATAAGATAAATAGTCATTCCAATTATTTTGACTTATGTAAAGACTTCGAAAAGTATATTTTTACACTAAAAATTCTTAACATCTCCCCGCATCTCCAGCCGCATATAAGTATGAATACGACAGAATCTCCTGGCTGAAGTCATTTGAATACCGTCTGGATGTCCCCGAGCTGAGCGAAATTCCTTGGCTACACTCCTTCGGACCTATGACTCAACGCAGCCTTGATGCGACTATTAATGCGACCGGTGTTACCGCGTTCGCTCTTTCGACCGCACCATCGTCATCCTACCAGATGTCGCCGTCATCGTTGACAAATACCGGCTGCTATGGCTCAGAGGCAGCATTGTGGTTGCCTCTTTACTGATGTTGACCGAGAGGTCCAGATGGCATATTTTCCACACCAGCTGTATGGCTAGTTGAATTCAGCCACTGTCTGGAAGAAACCTCTATCGGACGACTACTCTGTAGGTATTTATGCGTAGTTTCTTCGATCAATACCAGACGAATGCAAGAGTAGTACCCTAAGAAATGGGCCACGGATCGAGCACGATGTTTTCTTTCTCATCTATACCTTTGTCTTTTCTCTTACACCACGTTTCACACGAGGACACCCTCACCTCCCGGGATATAAAATGTACTACGCTTACTAGTTGATCGATTGATTAGTGATTATTAGTCCCGTAAGTGTAGTGCTGCTTTTATAGCGGGAGGTGGCGGTGATCTTTCCCCGCTGGTTGGCGAGATCCGAAGCAGACCTACCCTTTGGTAGCAGAGGCAGTTTGCAGATTTTTTCCCATCCAGGTATCTCCCACCCGCAGGGCACTGCCCCATCCGGGAGCAGCTATAAACTCCCGATCGGTCTCCAAACATGTGTGGTAATGTAGTGCATTTAAGTGTAAGACTAACTTACGAGAATAAAGGCTATTGTAGTGAACTAGTCCGGAAGCAGTAAATACAGTCAGAAATTTCCGCATTTCGTTTAATGAAATGCAAGTTAAAGTAGTTATCACGAAGGTACACTAAATTTAATGTGCACATGTACATTAAGTGTCAAAGCTTTGTGTTCATATCTGGAATGAATGAATGATCTTGATGGACTGGTGATCATGAATATACGATATGAATATATGAACGAAATTGCAGTGCAGTGCAGTGCAGTGTAGTGCAGCGCAGTGTAGTGTTATGAAGTGAAGTGGAGGGAAGGAAATGCGAAAGAAATGCGTCACAGTTAAGTGTTTTGCAGTGAAGTGAAGTGAAGTGGAGTAAGGTTTGCGTGGTGATGTTATGTACTATTCATTATTATCTTAATTAACTACTTTTTTGTAACTTTTTCTTAGTGAATCTAAGTTTAATGCATGTAAGGTTAAGATATTCTGCCACCAAGTTACTACACTTAATTGCAGAATTAACAATAAAATCTATTCCCGAATGATGAGAGGCAGGAGAAATGAGGGAACCTCTACAATAAATCTACACTGATTTTAACTTAAACATTAAATTTAGTGTACAAATATATTAAGCTCTTTTTAATGTACTAAGTTACATTATGTTTCACGTCCAATACATTACACTACATTAAATTTAATGACATTTACGACAGTGTTGGTAATCAACTAATCGCTGACACATTCCTGCCACAGCTTGCACCCTCGCTTTCTTCTTATCACAGCATCACTACCGCCGCTCGTGGCCCACTGCGGTCGCAGCCTCCCCTGCTCTGCCGGTAATTACTCCGCCGCTCCGACCTCCACCCCTGCCGCGCCGCCCACTCGGCCGCCTCCATCGCCGCCGCCTGCGCCGCCGCGCCGTAAGCGCCCTCACCTTGAGCGGCGGAGGCGGCAGCGGTTGCGCCGTTGCGTCAGCGATGTAACGGCGAGAGCGGCGCACCGCTGCAGCGCACCGCAAGCCGCCGCCGCCGCCGCCGCCGCCGTCGTCCGAGCCACCGATGCCGCTTATGTAACGAGCGCGTCACCGCCCCCGCGACGGAGCCAAGCGTCCAGACGCGACGCGCGGTGGGTGCGGGGGAAGTGGTGGGGGGTACGGAGGATGCAGTGGCGGTGGATACGAGTCGCAGAAATGATGGTGACGGCCGCAGGTGTTGCGGTGGTGTGGGGGGAGGTGGCGGTGGTGGTGGTGATGGCAATAGGAGCGTCCACGACCGCGGGGGTGGCGGCAGCTGTGATGGAGGCGGGGATGGCGAGAAAGCGGGGGATGGCAGCGCCTGCATCTGAGAGCAGCTAGGGTTAGGGTAACGGTGAAAGCGGCAGAGGAGAATGTGGGAGGAGGTGGTATTAGAGGTGGTAGGAGGAGGAAGTGGAAGTGGAGATGGTTGTAGGAAAATTGCGGGACGGGGAGAGGTAGGAGAGGAAGGAGGAGGAGAAAAAATGGTGAGAGGAGAGGGAGGTGTTAGGTGGTGACAGGGGCAGGAGATGGAGGCAGAGGGGATGGTTGAATTGGAGGAGGAGGTGGTAGAGAAGGATGCTGATGATGAGGAGGAGGAGCTGGGGATGTAGGAGATGGAGAAGGAGGTGGAGATGGAGGAAGAGGAGATGGTGCTGGAGGAAGTGGAGGGGGAGGAGGACGTCAAGGAGGGAGTGTGTGTTGGCACGCAGCCGCCGGTGTCTCCCTACCGCCGCCGCATCCGCTGGCACCTCCGCCTGTAAGATGGCTCACGATGCAGCAAGGAGGCGTTTAATTACCCGTTTTAATTCCGCGATATTTGCAGGCGATTGTGCGGCGAGGACGTATTCGTGACGCGAGCAAACATCATCCACGGCAGAGGAAAAAAAAAATCAATGAACACAGTTTTATAGAGAGTATGCTTGCAATGTAATCGGCATGTGACAAAAATCCATCTTATAAGGAAATGCCTATTTGATGAGAACCGTAAGAGGACTCCACTAATTTAACAGTAGATGGCACTAATGTGGCAGGGAAAAAAAACATCATTTAAAATGGAAATAAGCTGGCAAGGCTACGAGTTATTTCGATGTGCGTATTTTATTTTACTATGGCTACTTTTATGTTATTTTCCTGTAACTGTGTAGACAATTTTCTAGATATATGTATGTTTAAAGCAATATATAATTTTGTCATTTCACTTCATAAAAATTATATTTCTTGAAATTCTATAACGCATTCATTTAATGTAATTGATGTTTTCTGAGTCTTGAAGCGTTGTTAGAGATGGTTGTTTTATAAAATATATCCGTATTAGAAGGAGAATTTGATCGAAGTACTCAAAAGCTTGATGTACAAAAAGAAACTCTTCCCACGGAAATGGAACACTTATACTCTTTTTGGATAAATAATATTATTGAAAAACTTGCACTTTAACTTCCAAGAGAATATGCGCTTTTTTCCAATGATCTCTACTACATTTTTACGAATACAGATATCTAGTAATATCTACGAATTTTCTAAGAACGTCAGTATCTCACAATGTTCATGGTCCAAGGCTTGGGAGTGAAATATGTAGACTATTAAAACAGTAATGGGTTCTCATCGATAATTTTTGTGGATTTTCAGTAAATCTTATATCTTATTGTGCCATTTAATACATTCAAACAACAAGAGAGGAATTTTACTATTGCATTTGAAGACAGTTATGTGGGAAACGCGAAACAAAATATACGTCTTGTAATCTGATGATTTGGAGTTCTCAGTTGAAAGGTAGATATTTCTTTGTTTGAAGTACAATTCAGTGAAGCTAATTTTAATGCGACATACTAATCCTCCTAAATACCTGAACATCTGCAAGATACTGAAACTCTTCAATTAATCAATTATAAAAATCGAATGCTAAATTGAAAGAGATATCGCATATAATTTTTATATTTTGGTTATTTATAATAATTTAACTAAATGGTATTTACTTGTCTGTAATTTTAATTTCAAATTTGATGGTTTTTATAAAGAAAAGGCAATAACATCAACATAACCTTTTGATGTCGAAATTCAAGTGCAAGATAACGTTTTAGAAACTATCTTGTTTATAGTCATATAGTGTATTAATTAACATCTTAACAAGATCTTTCTCCAGTACCACCATCTATTGCTTGGCGTCATTTACCCTGATTTGCTTCGGTTGTCGTCTTATAAATTACTAGTCTCTTTCCTTCGTTTAGTATACGTTCGTAACCGGCAAACGTAATGACTTTTGTGAATGTTGTAATCTCAGAGTTGCCGTTGACACAAATTGACAAATTCTTCATTTTGAATCCACTGAGATGAAATTTACTTTCTTTTTACAATAGTATCAAACGTTAGTTGTATGAAAATAAAATATTTTTATATTACTATTATAAAACGTCCGTGTTACTAGTTACGTTTTAGTTATATTATATTAATGTGCAAATATGCCGACCTGGATGGCCGAGGTAGTTAGAATGTGTGCCATCTCAGTGCCTCGATCGGAAGGGTCACAGGTTCGAGTCCCGCCTTCGGAATGGTTGCTTATCCCTTGTCTTTCACGAATGTGTGTTGTTGCGAAGGCCTCGTATGTTGACCACAGACGGAGGAGCCCCCGAGTGTGTCTAGTGTGAAAGTCTAGTATGGGTTCTCACGAGGAACATAATGGGTTCCCGACGCGGATAGTCGAAATCGATATCCCCTTATACTGGAAAAAGCCCCAGGAAGAAAAATAATTAATATACAAATATCTTTAATTGTAAGTAAATTATAGTATTCTGCCTCCAGGTTTCAAAAACCTACTTCCCGAAACAATAGTTATCTATGTAAATAATTCACAATAGTCCGCGACTTAGGTGGTAATATTTTTCTATTCGAAAAGAAAATTATTATTTTTGATAAAACAAGTTATAGCTTTCCTACAATGATTCCTTGTCTACATTACAGTCAGTATTAATGAGCATTCTCATGGTTTTGGGCGGATTATTTGAAAAACATGAAAGAAATATAAAAATTCAGCCGGCAAATTTTCGTAAATAAATAAGATATTTAAATGCTTTTAAATATATTGTTAATAATAGCTTAGAAGTGAGTTTTCTGCTCAAGGAAATATGATGTTTTTTTGTACATGAAAGTTAGGGTCCCTAGATGTTCCTTATCATTTGCTCTGGTTAAATGGTTTTACTTCAAAAATACTAAATTTTAATAAAATTTTGAAATTAGTAGAATGGACGCTGTCATTTGTTCATTAGTTCATGGAATGAATGCTGAAATTGGTTCGTTATTTCATTTTCACTTTCACCATTTCATTTTCACCAACTTCAATATATTTGTAGTTAGTCGGTCATTGTGGTTTGCGAATTGCACTCGATCTATCGGAAGTAGTCGACATTTCATTACTGCAAGCAAGCGGGCAAGCGAGAAGTTGAGGCAAGCCTGCGAGCGAGGAGAGTTGTCGAAGAGAAGACAGTGATTTCTTTTTTAAATTCAAAGACTGTTTTCAACTGCAAAGATTAGTCAGTTAGAAACGCAATGTTCAGCAGTCGTCTGACACATCTGTCCTTAATAAAAATATCCAGTGTTTATAATGCTGTATGATACATTACGTTTGTAGTTAATGTGGAAATCAGAATATCATACAATAATCCATCTCAGCGTACAAGTACAAATCTGTGTAAAAATGTCACATTTCAATTTCATTTTCAAAAACATGTTTAACTGAGAAACAACAGGTTTCTTTTCGTTTTTCCTATAGTGCATATATAGTATTTTTCTGTCGTAACTTTTCTACGGCTCTTCATTTTGTGCGATGTAATTACAACGGTTGAGATAATAATAATAATAATAATAATAATAATAATAATAATAATAATAATAATAATAATAATAATAATAATATAGATATTGCGCACTGAAAGAGTAATTTTTCTATTGTTTCTCGATTTTTGTAATAAAATTCACTTAATTTACCTATCAAAAGCAAAATACGATATAGTTACATGTTATAATAAAATACTACCATTTCTTGTATTGTTTATAATGAAATTAACGTAGTACAAAAATTTTATTTCAAAAAACACGCCTATCACAATATCATGCGCAAAAGTCAATGTGAAATTGTGTGCAATAGATTTCAATTAACTTTTAATGCCGTTATTTGTTTTCTTGTGAAATAGCAATTGCCGAAAATACTTTATTCTCAATCACTAAGAATTCCATTGTTTTCTGCGATGAAGGTTCTTTATGTAATGCAAGTTCTTATCGAGCAACAGCTCAATTGAATTTGTTATCTATCTTTTGTGCAGTGCGCCGCTTGGCCTCCCACAGCACCATTTGTAACAGGGCGGAAAATACGATGCCCTGGCCCAGTGCTGTGAGTTAAAGAAATTAAACGAACTGTTCCTAACGGGAAGAGGGTACTACGTATAATGTTAAATGTGCTACTATTGATGGCCTTTTTAAAAAATGGTTTCACATACTTCAACATAAAATATTTTTTATTATTTTCACATTTTTTGAGTTGATTAAATAATGTTTAATTTTTTTTCAATTATAACTTTTGCCTTCATTTCTTCAGCATTTTTGGACGAACATTTTTTTTTATTATTGAAGAATGTTTATACAAAAATGTCAATTTATTGCCAACACTATAAAAAATGTATTCTATAAGTTTCAATGAATTCTGAATAATAGTTTCTGATAAATTATTTACAAATTTAATTACTTAATTACAAAATAAGTACATTTTTGGGAAACACCATTTGAAAAAGTCTGTACTTGCCGCTGCTCTACTACAACATTCTGCTACATATTCTGGATCATTTTCTTCAGCGGAAAAGACAAATGCTACCAACGTATGAACAAGAGCATGTTTCAGTAACTTATTAAAAACTCAACACGCGTTCAAAATCACTAAGAAATAGCATTACATGTATGCAACGTCAAAAAAGAGGACGTGGCTCATGCACACTAGAACATTTAAAAAAATAATTAAAGGGATTCCCAGGCGTCCTAGAAGAATAATGTTGATATATTTGGAAAGAGGAAGGTTTGAATTATTTATTTAGTCGAAAAACAAAAATAGATAACTTGACCCATTTCATGGTACCTTCTCCCCCTTATGTGACAAAGATACCCCCTTAACCAAACCGGGCCTCTAACGCATATTTATTTGGCCGCCCACGTTCATTTACTAATTTTTCATACAGTGTAGTTTTCGTGTATGACATAAAACTGTACAAACATTATTTGATTTTAGTAATGCTGAGATCTGGCGCCGACCTACTTGTCGGCTAGCTGTGTTTTCTCCAACCAGGTATCTCCCACCAGCCGGGACAAGCTCTAAGCTCTCGACTTGTGTGGCAGTGTAGTGCATGTAAGAGTGTGTGTGAGGTTAGATCAAGAAAGAGGAAGGAAAGTTCGCGTGCGGTCTGTGGCCCGATTGTTAGGGTACTGCTGCGACCGTCGCCTGGTGTTGATCGATGTAACTACAGAAAACTACCAATCAGAGCAGTCGGCCGCTAGAATTCTCCTCCAGGCAGCGACTGAATTCGACCTAGCGGGTGTCGATGATCGTGCCAGAGGCATTGCAGTGACGTAAGTTGATGCCCTGAGGCATCTTTGCCGGTGTGATAAGGTAGATACGTAACCTTGGAAATACGCTTCAATTGCTGCAACTTTGTATATTCTGTCTCCTACCGCTTCCCTTATTGTTGCTCCGACGCGACGACTTACTATATTCCGAGATTGGCCACCCCTCCCCGGCGCGCAGTGGCCCACGGCGGGAATCGAAGAGGGGAGTGGCAGGGGGCGGGGCACGGGCGGCAGGATAGCGTAAGCGCCTGCTAATTGATGCTAATGAGCAGAGCAGTGCGATAATTTAATAGCGCATTTCGGATGCAAATACGGCACACGCGACCCCGCCCCTGCCTGAGATCCCCGCGGGCGCCCGGCCAGCCTTACGCTCCCCGCCTTCGCCCCACGCTCCGCCCGTGCGCCTACGCTCTGCCCGCCCCGCCCTCTCCCCCTCTCTCCCCCTCCCATTCGTTCATCGCACCCTCCCCTACCCCGCCAACCCCTCGACACCCACGTCCCACACACCGCATCTCCCTCCGCCACTCCGCTTATCTTCCCCGCCCCTGCCAGGCACCGCCAACCCCTCCATACCCTCGCCCCGCCCACTTACTCGCGTTTCGCACAGCTTTATCACCCACTGCTACGTATGATCTCCACGACCACCTACATGTACACGACCCCCACCCCTCGTGCCCTCCCCCCGCCAGCCACGAGGTCCCAGGAGGTTACGTCACGAAACAGGCGGCGAGGAACCCGTGCAGGCGTGGGCACGGAGTATTAAGGCGTGCTGCACTCTCAAAACACTCTTTCAGCATGTTTTCAAGGCCCTTAATATGTAAGCAGGGATGGCATTGAATATTTACTTCAATCATTGCAATTTTCACCTTGTGAATGTGGTGTGGAAGGCAGGAGCAAACCATCACAGTTTCTATATCTTCCATAACATTATTCTTTGATTCACAAATTGAATTGTGATATTTGAGATCCACTTTTTTTTTTCTTTAAGACAAAAAGCTTATTGTCTATCAAAGCTCATTGAACACAATTATAACTAACATGGAGAATTCTGTGTCCATAGTTGTACATTGTGACATACCAATATGTGATTGAATATGGTACAATATTTATTATCAATTGCGTAAATTATAGGGGATAAAATTATGTGAATATGCTAGCATAGAAACGGTAAGCGAGCCGTCGTCAAGATCAACATCTTCATGCAGTGACAATCGCGGAGATGGCTAGTTCATTTTGTATAGAATACAGGGATTGGCCGAAAAAGCAGTGACAGTCGTGAAGACGGCTAGTTCGTTTTGCAAGAAATTTAGGGATTGGCTAGGTACGAAAGTACATCAAGTGTTATCTGCAAATAAACAATCGAAAGATGGACCGAGTTTTGCAGGGCTGAGAGAATACGATAGGCATTCATTCTGACTGATGCCGTGGTCCTGAACGGATTGTGCTCCAATTAATGTTAGGAGTTTTTTGTGGGACTTGTAAGCATCTACTAGGGAATAGATATTGATAGAACATCGAATTTGAATACTTAGTGTGACAGTAAAACTTAAAATATTTCAAGTGAACGAGTTAGAAGGACATTGAGGGCTTAGGCGAAGTTATCAGTAATTGGACTGGAATGCTAGCAGCAGATAGTTTATTGATCTGATGAACGGTGATTGAAGTGTGCTTCCGAGAAGAGAAGAGAGAAGATGGTATCTGGACCTGAGGACGGCGACGTCGGAGAAGAATGAAGATGGTCCAAAAGCGCGCGAAGACGAATACGACATTATAAGGTTGGAACCGGTCATGACCAAGGTTTTTTTTCATATTGGGTAAAATTATAAAATACCAAAATTGTTTAATAAATTTCCATGTTTTGTGAAATGAATACATGATTCTCATTGAGCCAATTCTAGTAACGAAGTAGCAAGATAGAAATATATTTGCTTTTCAGGTTCCTCGACCACTCTGTATAGATGGCATACAATAGTGATTATTTCTATGAAACCCATCGACCCATGAATAGAAGGAAACTAATTTATTATAATTAGAGTTGAAGGTTGACTTGTATAATAGTATCGGCGTAATCTTTTCCTGGCGCCCATTTATACAAATTCGGAACGGGTTACGTTGAAATAAATCATCAATATATTCTGTTTATTTCAAATGGCGCACCAACTGGGGCTGAATTTCTTTTAAAATAGTTAAATTTCAATATTAACAATTGAAAATGTTTGTGTTGAAAGGTTATCATATTACACATGTGTGATAATTACGAAACTAATTATTGGTAACACGTCCCAGCAATAGTCTGCTAGAAAAACAGAAAATAATAATTATTTTCAAACAATTATAAAACAGCTGAACATCTCAAACGTCGAAAACGATGCCATCCAGCTTTGCGGTGAATATTAATGAAAGAAAATACACCTGGTTTTCTTTTTATATCTATTATACACTAGTATACCCTTTTGTTGATTCAAAATACCGTTTAATGATCTCAATTGTATTTCATTAGTTTAGTAAGCATTAACCAGTCTTAAGGATTTTTTCGTAATAATTATTTGAGTTTTTTGTTAGATTAAAAGTTTTGCAAAGAGAGACGCTTCGGGTGGTCTCTCGTTGCCAGTGTTTTTCCCTCTAGTCCTTAAGTAAACGAGGTGACCGCGTAGATGGAAGAATGGCGGGAGGAATGGCGGGAAGAACAATGGGGGAAAGGTGGACGGTATGGTGGAATGAATCATGGGTGAAAATACGGGAAGCATAGAGTGAGGAATGGCGGAAGGAAAGGAGTGACGAATATTGGGAGGAATGGTGGAATGAATGATAGAAGGAATTGTGAAAAGCAGAGTGAGGAATGGTAGAGAGAATGCTAGGAAAAGTGGAAAGTATTATGGGGAGAATAGTAAGAGGAATGATAGAAAAAGTGGGAGATATGATGAAAGGAATGGTGGGAGAAATGGTCACTCATAACTCCTGCAGATTGGAAACATTTTACTTAAAATATACGTCAGGAATACTGTCTATTGCTTCCGTTTCAAAGATGAAAACGATTGGTACAAGAAGCGAGGAGATACGCAATTATGTACGACAAAACAGTGCCAAAATCGAGAAAGTTGCAACTTTAGCCTTAAGTACGAAAATTGGGACAAAGGGATGGTTATGCCTATCACTTGCTCCCAGTCCCACTCTCACTCACTCACACACACACACACACACACACACACACACACACACACATTCTCTGGAATGCAAGACTTATGCGAGGACAATTAGCAAGAAAATTAATACTACGTTTTCAAAGAAAAATGTCAAAAATATTGAACTTCACTCGTTTTTCCTATCCTCCGATAGCGACGACAGCGCATCCACCAGAATGTGTGTGTGTGTGTGTGTGTGTGTGTGTGTGTGTGTGTGTGTGTGTGAGTGAGTGAGTGTAAGTGTGAGTGCGCGCGCCCGCGCGCGCGCCTTTTTACTTTGCTACATCACTAGACTGTATAATATAACTAATATAATACGGTAATAGATACCGTATTATCTTAGCGATGTTTATGAAACCTTCAAAATAATTAGTGTTTGTAACATTTCCTCCAAATCCTACAGTATCCAAATTCTGCATTCCTCATGATCAAGATGAGGAAAAATTCCTTGCATCATTTCCTTTTTATTTCACTTCGTGAAACGAAATGAAAATCAATAGAGCAAGCAATCGTAGATATCAACATTCAGCTGTGTCGGACGCAGCTGACCTTGAGTTGCCGACAGGTTGCCTACCTTCTTCGCCGCACCACCTATTGATGGAGGCGGAAGTAGAAGATGCACTGGCGGCGGGGGCGGAGGCGGCGTCGGGGCTTCTCGGAGGCATCGCAAACGACCTCTCCTGCGCTCAGCCGCTGACCCGGATGCGAACCCTGACCTCTGCCGCCTCCGCTCCACCCCCCACCCCGCCCCTGTCCCTGCCGCCTCTCTCTGCTCCCGTCCGTGCTCCCACTGCCTCCTCCGCCCAGATCATCTTAGTGCTCCCCGCGGGAGTGCCAAGTGAAGGCCTTGTGATATTGCCCATACGTCAGGAACGGATTATTCTAAACTAGCTGACCCGGCGAACGCTGTTCCGCCTTAACAGCCGGTCCCATCTTTTTCTCGCGTCGCACTCACTGTGAGAAACTGTACTATCCTTGTTGCACTCGTGATAATAAAGCAATTGCAGATTTGTGTTTTTCTCTCAAACAAAGAAGAATTTTAAAAAAACGCTCTGATATTAAATAGATAATTAAAAAATCTATTACGCAGCAGAGCGTTTTTTTTGGAATTGATTTTTGTTTAAGAGAGAAATACAAAGCTGTAATCGTAGGGACCGGCTGTTAAAGGCAATAAATAAGCAGATTTTGGAATTTATTAAGTTAAATTGTTTATTAGAAAATACAAATTAAAAAAAAGTAGATTAATCATTCATTATTGTTCCTGTATTTTGGTGCAGTTAAGTACCTTCATGCGAAAACATGCGAAATCACGCAAAAACGTGCGAAAACGTGCGTTCTCACACAGGAACGCTGTCGAACGGGATAAACAGTATCCTATGTCCGTCTCCTGGCTCTAAGCTTCCTGCTCACCAATTTTCAGCCAAATCGGTACAGCCATTCTTGAGTTATAAATAGTGTAACTAACACGACTTTCTTTTATATACATAGATAACGTATCCAATGTACTATTAAACACACCTTGCCCAAAACCCCGTCATTTGAGGAGTAAACCCGCACCGCAAGATATTTCAGGGTAAGAAATGGAGTGAGCAAGGAATATAATAAAATGAATGGAGTGACAATGGCGTGTGGCCGGTGTTACATAAATATATGTACTCCGAATGTGATATGATTCGTGATAGATCCATGGCGGTCAATTTTTAAGAGATATTAGGTACCTTGGAATGTACTTATATGTTAGATACGGATAGCTCGATAATGGAAATATCGAAATGTTTGTGTTGTTCTTATAGTGCGGGTTATTTGAATTTTGGAGCTCTGAAGGAGATTCAAGAATGTGTTCGAAACATCAGTCGTTATTCAATTAAAAAAAAAAGTTGTCAAAATACAAGAACTGTGCGTTAATTTATTATTACAAAAGTGGAAAACCTAAACCGATACGAAATTATTTAAAAACGGATACGAACATGACGCATTTTTGGTTCTTTAGATTTTCTCATGTTACTATCGTATTTTTTTCGCTGACTCTTGAAGTAGGAAGAGAAAACTCTATTAGAGACCACCAGGAAACGGGCGCAAAAGGGGAGTGGCGAGGGGGATAACTCTCAGTGGGAGGGGCAGGGGGAGGGGCCGAGCGAGAAAGGAGCGTGCACGGGGCGCGAGAAGGCGGGCTAAACCGCTGGGACCCGGTTGGCCTCGGGTCTTCGTAGCGCCTATTAGGTAATGGAGCTCCGTAGTATTTACGTGCTGCGAGGGAGGAAAAAGGACTCTGCTGGAGACTGCGGCACGGGCCAGCTCAGTCGGCGTGCGTTTGCGTCGCCACGCGCGCAAGAAATGTAAATGAAGAGAAGAATTGTGCAGGTGCCAAGGGGTGAGAAATTCGCGCAAAAAATGACGGGAAGGGCGGCACGATAAATGAGACAGTATCACGAATGATACACTCCTCAGTGGTGCCGCGGTATGATTTACAGGTGAACTTGAATTCATTTGCGATACATGTGCATCACAAAGAACAACGCCGTGTGATTTCGTTTCGCCAAGGCTGTCTACACTTCATACGGCGATTCTGAACGTGTGATGACAGTAACATATTATCAGAAAGCTTGTACACGAGGGTAAAACGCATTTCTTTATGTCTTGGGTCATCCAATCATTCTTAGGCAATTACAAGACTCGCCTGACAACATTAAAGTAATTCAGAATGATATTCATCTGAGAGAACAAGGAAAAGCTGAAAAAATATTAAGAATCGTATATTCCGCATGAAGAACAACACTACTCAAAGTGACAAAACCGAAGTTTGCGAGAACCTGCTAGGAATCGAAATGTATGTTAATGAGGCTTAATGAATTGTAATGGTTCCAGTTTCTAGTAAAGGCAACAGATAAAAGAACCAACGTCGTACCGAATGAATATTTGATCAAAACGAATTGCAGACAAATAAAATTAAGTAGCAATAGCTCATCAAAATTCATTTAAATTATAATGAGAATAAAATTGTAGAGTGATGATAAAGCGAACAAATGTTTCAAAGAAGAAACCGAATATTTAAAAAAAATACACCACTTTAAAATAAGTCTTATTGAAAAAGAATTATTTTTGGAACAGTTTCCTTGTAAAGCAGCCATTTCCATAGTCTGAAAAGTTGAGGTTGGGATATTTCGCCCGACAGGTACTCGAGGTAATCAATAGCCAAATTAAGTCGATAATCTGATTATATATTCTGCAAAATATTCGCGGCATCACAACATAATATGACTTTGGCGAATGCGAGTATCTAACTACTCGGAGTATTCAGAATTATTCCTGTTGAGTGCAATCACGGGAGAGAATTTTAGGAATTCAAAGACATAATGATACATTGAACATTTCTTAAGGGCTGTGCTTACCGTTTCGAGAAAGTATGCCACAACAAAATGTATTAGTAATAACTTCACTATCAATTAAGAACACAATTTCGTTAAATTCGAAAAGTGTTCTAATTTTTTATCAACATTTACGGAAGTTCGCATTGCGTCTCGGAAATGGAAAAAGAAAAAGTGTAAATTAAATTAACCCACATGCGTGAAGTCGTCACTCACTTCTGTTAACACCCACTACAGTAATTTTCTACAAATACTAAGAAAGTTCACCTTTTTATTGGTAGAGCTTTGAAATAAGACTTTTTCTGCCAAAAAATAGTCGGTTTTCGGGACATGATTACAATGCTCTTCTTACGTAGTAGACGGGAATGTAAAAAGTAAAATTCGGTCAAAGAATAAAAAATACGAAAAACCACCTGATTTCTGTGATTGAAGGGGTATGAGCAACTCAATTATAATTCTCATTTTCAAATCCAAAAAACCTTCTAATTTAAATTTTGTCGCAAAACAAAAATTACGGTCGTAAGGTGGTGTGAACATGCTCCCTCATAATCGTGTAATTTGTGGATTTGGAAGGCTGGAAAAGTTGGAAAGCAGTAGGAAGTGTATATGTGGCAGAGAAAGTGCAAATCTTGACTAATTCACGAATTGTCCTATTAATGTTCACATTATCCAAAATGAATGGACGAAGTCGGAAATAAACACAGCTTCGAAGCTTGATGAAGTTGACATTAGCCGATTTGAGATGGTCAGGGTAGGTATAGAACGTTTCGATGAGAAGAAATAGCAGATAATAAAATGATCAGACCGCTGACGCAGTGGTGAGTTTAGTGAGAGATAAGGTGGATACTAGTATCGAGTTCCACTGTCTGAGTCATAAATTTCTATTTACACGATACCACCTAATCTAACTTAACCTCACTATATGCTTAGTTCACGCTTCGCTACATATTTGCGAGTTCGCGACGAAGCTCCGACCTTCAACCTTCGCAATTTACATAAATCAACCTTGAGTGGGGGCAAAACATATCTTACAACGCACTTTTATTCCAAAACAGTACTCCTTGCATAACCAAAAAACGTCTCATACTCAATCACCTTTCTTAGCCAGCACTATACGGCTAATTATTACCAACCCCCTTGTAGACAATACCCGGATGAAGCTCGAAATGATTAATTTATCGTCATTTGCACAGATTAATTCATTACTTGTAGCGAATGTGCTATTTCACCGACCACTCCAAACAACAACCATATTTCGGTATTTTGGCGTTATGTATTCACAAACTGATAAAAGTCTTGAGATTTGTATGGGTTTCGTTTTTTCTTTACAAAACTGAGAGCTATCATGCGTTGCTCCGAGCATTTCAATTGAATTGATAGTGCTAACCCACATATCCTTATTTTCAGAAGAAACAGAAGGTTTTTGAAAATTCAGACATGTCTTCATCATGTACATCATGTGATTGCGTTTTTACAGCGTTTCGGATGCAATGTTTGTCTTTGAAGTCATTTTAATGTCGTCATTTTGGATCTATAAAATGAGGATTAGCACTATCTTTAACATTATATTATATAACGTCTAGTTGTCAGAATAAGGAAGTTTTAATTTGTTTATTGTTATAATTTTATAGTTATCATTTTTTAAATTGTTTAACTATCATGATTATTTATTATGGTTTAACCTGAATTCAAATTGTCTAATTTATTGTACGGTCATATAATTTCAGAATCTATTGATGACAATATTAAGAAATTGTTTTAACGTTGAGAATAAATAATTAAAAATAAATGAACAACTTCTTCCTCTTTTATATATGTGATCAATTAAAATTGCCTTTAAGTCAAAGAAAATAGAAGGGATCTTATATTTCTTTACTAGCACTATCGTTCACCGCCCCTTCATGTTCACGCAGCCATCAACAAATCCCATGCCAAAATATCAAAACTGTACCCGTTCATAAATGAACATTCAACACTTAATACCAAAAGCTAGATTCTGCAATATAAAACTAATATCCTACCAACACTAACTTATGCTTGACCAGTGTGGGGCATCTCCTACCACCATTCAAAAATTCAAATTGTCCAAAAATAAAGTGGTTAGGAAGTCAATTAAAGCTCCATGGTTTATACCGAACCATCAAATTCACAGAGAACTCCGAAACGATACCGTGCTAGAACATATAAAAAATTAACATATAATTTTTATTCTTCCCTACCCTCTTCTCCCCCAGCTCTGAAATTCCATCTAGGCGGAACAGCAAACATCCCAAGTCGAATCAAATCCACATTTCCCGAAGATATGCTTAATCCTCCCTAAACAAATAATATCATGGAGAATCTTTGCCTTTTCCCTTCTTATTGCTCGACAGGGCATTCCTAACAGTTTATCCCTCCAAATCAAGATTAAAATTCAATATCATCTAAAAGAAAACTATTTACATAAATAAGTCAGAGCATTTTAACAATTTGACAAGGAATACCCAAATCCCAAAAACGTCAGTAGCTAAAACTGAAATCTCTCGAAAAACCTTAAGTCGAATGAGAAGAAATAAATTAAAATTAAAAAAATGCCCCCCCTTCCGTTCTCGAGCTACAGGACGCGTCGGGCTGCGCGCGCGCCGGTGAGTGTGCATGGCGAGGCAAGGCGTGGCGTGGCGTGGGCGTGGCGTGGCGTGGCGTGGCGAGGCGTGGCGTGGCGTGGCGTGGCGAGACGTGGCGTGGCGTGGCGTGGCGTGGCGAGGCGTGGCGTGGCGTGGCG
>BLKR01011320.1:0-34677 GCA_011170035.1 Teleogryllus occipitalis
CTTTTTGAGTAGCCAACTTCGACACCACTTTGTTCTAGGTTTTCTTTTCTTTTTTACTCTTGTTGCAAGGCAAAAAGACCACAAAAGTATCTCCTCTATTGCTTAATACAACACACAAAAGACAACGCTACAAAACACAAAGCTAGACTACTGATGTTGGAGAAGCCGGGTTGAAGTGAAAAGACGTAAGGTGTGAACGGCACTCCCGATTTTCGACAAAACGTTGCATCTTGTCGTTGCAGACAAATCGTTACGTTTTATTGTATCGTCTAAACCCGGCTTAACATTTCATTTCCAAATGAGTATTCTAAATCCTTGACATAGAAGTGTCGCAACAAGTGTTTGTACTACTTGCGCAACTTTTCCTGGACGATGGATTGAAGAAATGCGGGCGTAATGAGTGTATTAGTTACAAAGTCAGCCACTAGAGTATTTACAGTAATGCCAATCTCTGAAAAATCAAAGTCAAACCCGCTACGTGTGCGGACAGGTCATCACTCTGGGTAAGCAATAGCTGGGACACTAGATAGACGTTTTAGGTGCCTTCCTTGAAGGACTTGGAGCTACCTCAGCCATTTCTTTAGGTAATGGTAATAAAGCTGAACAGAAGTTCTTGGCTATGAAATTAGCTTTGGCTAGCTTATATTTCGCGCCAACGAAGTTTTTATGCTTGGAACATTGTCATCAGTGCTCCCTGCGAGCTTTTGCCTTCAACTGTTTATTGCTGTAGGGAGGGGGAAGGAAGGTCATCGTTCAAGAAAAGTTGCACGAGGAGTACATTGCTTGCTTTCAAATATCCAAATTCCAAAATTAAGGAAATTGTTCCATTGATTTTCTTGTAAGCTTCGTTTCTTTAAGTTAATTCACAAACTAAGTTATCTAAAGTAACATAGAAAATATTGACTTTGAAGTGATCGCGGCCAGTTCATACAACCTTATTTTCATATTTTAATAAATTGATTTAAAAAATTAAACATGAAAAATTTAGGTTTCTTTCAGTGTCTGTAGGAAAACTTGGTAAACAAAACAAATCGAATAGAAATCAAATTATTTCTAAATAATTTTCAAGGAAATGCATATATTAGCTATATCACTAAAAAAACAAACAAACAAACAACAAAAACAAACATTTAAGCCCAGATTTTGAAGTTTGCTCACATCAATTAAAAACTACACTGATATATCAACACATAAAATAGACAAAAGTCAAACATAAACACACGCGTTCCTTGTTCATGGCAACTTGGAAATCTGGACTTGAATGGTGATTTTAAGAGTATAACTATTTTCCCCTAGACATAGTTAAAAAACATCAAACATTTTTTTTAAACTTACAATCTGTATCGACATCTGCAGCGAATTTTGTCTCTTGTTCGTTAGGTTCTGGTTCCGTGTTTTGATAACGATTTAATTTAATTAGAAAAGTGTCATGTTTTGGAGAGTTCAAGAAAATATCATTATATTTTTCCTGTTTATTGAGAACTTTTTACGGTATGCAGCACAACTCAATTTGATTTGTTGTTCATTCATTGTTGCAGACACAGAACAATTAAGTAAAACGGTTACGTCCCGTTTTCACAAGTCTTCGTTTCGTTTTTATTTTCGTTTTTAAACTTTATCTTCCAATGAAGTAAATCTTGATTAATTTAATCTCAATTATCCGAAGAAAGTCTCAATTTCTGTTTAAAAAATGCATTGTTTACAATAGGTTGACATGAAAATAGGTCGGCAAATGTTTACAAACGTAGGGAAGGTGCAAGTCGACAATTGACAGCAACTCTCGGTTGCGCGGTCAAAGCAATTTGTTATCACTTCTATAATTTTTCATATATCGGGGTTAGATGTGTTTATCAAAAAGTTCTTTACACTCTCATGAACAACTTTCTCACGGGAAGTTTTTGCGAATCTCAAGCTTTGTAATACAATGTTGAGCTGAAAATAAGAATGCATAGATACGGGATATAGGTCAATTGTTTGTTAATTACTAATTAAAAGATGCCCTTTTTGGTGAATTGAATTGAACCGTGGTCATCTAGAGCTCAAATATTTTGGGCAAATAAAATTTCAAGTTATTTCTATTAATATTAACCGAGATATGGTGAATTGAAGCAAACCGAGATATGGCGATACCTATGAAAATGTATAGGATAAATATTTACTGTTTATTGTTTACTTTAATTAGGGTAATTTAATAAATATGTTTATATAACATAAAGATGCGCTTTGACAGGCTTCGAGCTATAGAATAAAAAAATGAATTTATATAATTTTGATAAAAAAAAATCCACGATATCGTTCTTCGCTGGCCACTGTCCGAGCATTAATGTCCTTTTTGAATCAACAAGGGCAATTGTAATTCATGTCAATAAATATTTTTTCGACTAAAAGAAACGTTGGGATTAAAGAAAATTAGCCGCCCTTAAAATTTTCCGCCCAGGGGCCAGTGCCCATGCCTAAATCCATTACTGAGTACAGAAGGTCGTACTGTGCGATTCTATGGTAACTGTGGCAACCAAGATCTATTTTGTCAAAAATGATCGTATGTTTTAGTCTTTTGTTTCGGGCATTTGCACTAATCATTATGTTGCTAATTAATTAATATACAGCTCTGTCGTTACTGATGAGAGATATACATTGAAAATATCAATTCTTTAATTGTTATGCGTGTCACGTGACCATTTTCCGGATATTCTATTAGTTCCACTCAATCTGCACCCAATTGACAACTGACAGGCTGTGCGGCGGGCTGCAGCATTATTTAATATGTCTGCAAGGTCTATATGAAATGTAACGGGTCGTATAATATGACAATGTTCACTGTGCTGGGATTTTAGGGCAAATACCATTAGAGATATTGTGAAACTTTTTCACATTTACACTGCTTTATTATATTATGATATTATGAAACAGTGAAATTGCCCATTGCATCATTATCACTACCACCACCACTTCTGGTGTTTTGTGTTTAATACGACTTGAACTGGTAAAAAGTGTCATCCAATATATTCCCGCGTAATGCTGAAGTTAAAAGCTAATATACCTAGATCACTGATGTGAATGAACTTGATGTAAAAGTGAAAGCGTCAAGTAGAGTCAACCTAGTTCTTAGTGTTGTTAATGAAACGTAAGAGAAGTAACGCTTCGAAAAGATAAGATTTATATTGCGTCTCGTCATCAGTTGATAAATGAAGAGAAAAGATAACATCTCAGTTCTCTGAAAGGTCCCGTATTTTGTTGGTGCAGCGTAATATCGTAACTTATTTTCGTTTGGTCAGTGGTGTGTGGTTATGGTTTCCTGCCTCGGTTTTGAAAAATGAAACCTCTCACTGTGTGCGATGGATACTGTTGGTTGTAAATTGAAAGTATTGTATGATTTTGAGTATGAAACGAAAGACAAGAGAAAAATTTGTATTTCACGCGGTGAGAAACTATTCCTGATCCGTAAAACTAATCATGATTGGTGGCAGGTTATTAAAAACTCTTCAGAAAGACCATTCTTCGTTCCAGCTCCTTATGTAATTGAAGCTAGTGAATGTAATGTTGAAGACAGTTATGTTGATAATCCAATTTATGGAAAACCCCCTGATTTGGGAATAGTGTGTGATTGTGGAAAGGCAAGTGATATTGGTGGAATTACTAATGTTCCTTACTTGAAACATAGTAAAGAACAAGAAAAATTGGAAGTGCACCAGAATTATTTACATCCAACCACAATTGATAGTGATTTCCACACCTTAAGTGTAGATGGATGTGAAGCTTCCTCCTCTTGTGAAAGTGGAACAGACAAGAAGAATGCTCTTCTAGAAAATAGTCGCTTAGCTCATGAAGAAGTCACAAAAAGTGCTCTTGGCAACTATTTATTGGCGGAAACCCAGCATTACACACATACACTGCCTTGCAATGAAGATCATGAAACATTCACTGATGAAAACCCCGCTGCATTTACACTTTCTTCTGATAAAAGGGAAATATTGAGAACAAACATGGCTGAAAATAATAGTTGTGATGTAAGTAAAGAAACAAGTAATGTGAATATAGGAAAGATCAAAAGCAAGCTAGCGAAGTCCAGAAGTTTTAAAACAAAAAATGAACTACAAAAAATCTCAAGATTAGATCCAGAATCTGTTGTTTTATTACCAGTTGAAAGAACTGTGGTTAAGCCTGACAGTGTTTTGGAAACCTTTTCAACAGAAAGTTTTAATAAAAACAATAAAAACTGTGATTTAAAAGTAGGTGATGTGTGTGAAAGTGCAACCAAAGAAGGGAGCTCGCAGCCTGCTCCAGCATTGGTAACAGTGCCGATGCCAGTGCCGCTAGTATTCCATAATGAACTCTATGATCTTAGCAATAGTCAAGATGGTGATACCAATAAAACTATGGACTCTGGGAACATTTCTTCTGAATCATTATTTACTCACGAAGAAGATATCAGTGACAGTGGGGCATCCCATAAATCGGGGCTCATCTCTAGTGCACAGAGTCGAGAAAGTATTCATGAGCATAGTGATTTACTTGCAGATGACACTAGCAAGGAGGTAAGCATTGCTAAACTAAGTGTACTATGTTATTTAAATAAGTATGGTACTCTTGAAAGTCACAAAGTTTCTGTTGAATACACTGATCACAGTTGTCAAATAATTTTGAATAGGTAGGTTGCTTTAGCAAGTGTCAATCTCATACTTTTTTTTTTACCTTAAAGTAAGATTATTTGATGGTTGCTTAATCAAGATAGGAAAGTGACAAAGCACTCAGCAATTGCTCTTTGTGGCAGAATTATTAAAAATTGTGTAACAGTAGAGAATTAAAATTATTGCAATTGAAAAATAAGTTCATCTGCTTTAAATTGTTTTTGGAAGTGAAGAAAGTAATATCTTCCAGTGTGTAAAAGTTTTTCTTACAAGAGCAAAAAACAACATTGTTACTGCTTCAATGCTTAAAATGGCTCCATAATTCATAATTTAATTATTACATGAATTGTAAAATTCAAATGATAAAGGAATAATACATTTTTATTTGTCAATATGACATCCTATAGTATTGCTCTTAAGACTGTTGAAAAAATCTGACCAAGTGGATATTTGGGCTTTTTGGATTTTATTGAAGCTTATTACTTTTGAATGTGCAAATGCATGACATGTAGCAAAGTAACAAAAAAAATTTGCATTTTATTGTAAATTTATTTTGTACTTGTGACAAAATGTCTTTGTATTATTGATTGGTATTTCCAGACATGACAACTGCTATTTTCATTAGTCCTGTTACAGTTTATTTTGTACATGTATTGCTTTTTGTACTTGTTTGTACTGATTTGTTGTGATTAAATTATTTAGTGGATATTTTGACATTTTTTTTTAAAATGAATTTGAAATAATTTAAAAATCGTATTATTTTTAATTTAATGAATGAGATATAATAACTTAAGTTAGCGATTTACTTTGTGCCTTTACATGAAAGTGGACATATTTTTTGAGTTGAAGAAAAAATAATTTGTGGGCTAGTGAAAGATTTCTTAAAATCAAAATGTGCAAGAAATGTATTTCTTCTTAAATATTATCATGAAAAACACTTATGATTGTGTAAACTTATGATAAATATTTGTTGCTTTGGATTTTTGTCAATCTAATTACAACAAATCTTTTATAAGTCTTGTTACTAACTCTTACAAGTTTTTGAAATAACTTAGCGAGGGAATGAAATACTTCAAGAATTGGCCTAAGGGTTAATGTCCACTGATGGGAGAAGCATATAAAAGCTGAAAGTTCTTGAAGTTGAAGATAACAGTATTAAAACTGAAATATTATTTAGTGTTTATGTGTAGCATTTTATTGTTTTTACTGTATGCTAATTTTGAACATACATTTAACAATTTAACTGATCATTTGTGACCTGTGACAGGAGCTTGAGAGCAGTCGAGAAGAAATCTATTTTGCAGAAGACTATGAAGGTGTGCCCATTCCACAGGGTTGGAGTAGAGTTGTTGATGAAGACTCGGGTGAATACTGTTACATCAATGAAGTAACTCAGGCCAAGGTAATTAAATATTTATGTATTACACTGATAAATTATTAAAAAAATTGTGTGAATGGCTTTTGTGTTGCATATCAGATTGTTACAATTTATTTTTATATGAATTGTTTGATATTTGGCAATAATGTTGTGCTGATGTATGCTTACAAATGAAATGAAATATTTGATGTAACATAACTTTTGTTCCTAATCTTAGTAGGTATTTAAATTTGAAGTTAAGATGTGACTAGTCAATGAGTTCTTTGCAAGTAGTGGCTATCTGTGAAGGTTCTGTGTTATTCAGCTTATAAAATGTAATTGTACCAAAAGATTTGTAAGGGCTAACAAACAAACAAAGGAATTGAGGAACAATGATGATATTTTTTGTTCACCATTCATTGTGCTTTATTTCCATTCCAATAATACATTTTTCTTTCAGTTTGGTGTTTCTGTAAATACAGTGGTATATGTGGTTTGTAGGTGTTTTATGACAATGGTTGAGTTTGGATTTAACAGTTTTGCTGTTAATTGTTGATGTTTCAGGATCGTATATGTTGTTGAATGCTTTTCTGTAGATAAATTGCAAGCACAACCAGTGAACAGGATAGGCACAGTGGCACAGTTTACTTGAAAGGCACCAAAACTTTGAAACCGACAAAATTTGTGTGGCTTTACCTTGAGGTCTTTCAAGGCAAACCAACTGACTCTTGATATTTGCCAATAGTTTGATATGAATTGTACCTTTTTTAAAGGTTATTTTTAATGTACTTCAACTTGCTCAGTCTTGTAATCTATTTTCCATCATTTCTTTACTCTTTACTTTGTTATTTTTCGGCGAGTACTAGTTAGCAGTATTGCTAGTTATTAGCAGTTGGCCAGTTGATGTTTTGATTGTTTGTTGCCTCTTTGGTAAAATACTGCTTTAATATTTTTATTGTTTCATTGAGAAAAAATAATGCAAGTATGAATGTTTTGCCATTTTATCTTCTTTGAACCTGAATGCAAGAATGAATGTTTTCTCGCTTATTGAATGAAAATGTATCTAAATAATAGTGGGTAATCAAATTAACGTTTTAATCAATCAACAGATTGAACAGGAAGAAGGAAAAACAGTGGGGAATAAACTTATGACAAGTGCATAATTGTTGTACATGGAAAGCCTAATGAAAAAGTTAACTTTTGTGTTTGCATGCTATGAAAATGAATTGCCTTGCTTTGGTAGCACACCTGGGGAGGGGGAGGCTATGGGGCTTCAGTTCCCCCAAGCTATGATACATGTAAAAGTTATACATTTTACTAATCTATTCTAAGGAAAGTCATTCAATATATCAGTAGTTTACATTATAAATATTGACTATAAGTCATCGAATAAAAATACATTTTGTATTGAGCATTGAAGAATTCTTTACAAGAAAACATCAAGTTGGCTGGACACTATACCTGTAGGCCCCATGCCCCCTCTCCTCCCATCCCCTGAGGAAAGCGTGGGTGCGCTTAAGCCTTGCTCACATTTTGCTCTGAAGCATTCACCTCATGACATAAATTTCAATTGCTTTTTTGTGCTTCTGTTTCTGCACATCTGTTGCACAGCTCGATTCTTGGTGTTTATAAGTTAAATGTACCTTGGACATTTCTTTGTTATTTATGTAAAATATTCTCCTTACTAGACAAAAATATAAACTTTTAGGAAAGAATATATGATTTACAAAAATGTGCAATTTTAAAATGAAAAGAACATAAGAGGTTCACACATTTAATGAAAAGAAATTGTTCAATAATGTGCTTTTAATGATATTCAAAAATTTGCTGTCCAGCCCATCTTCCACAAGAAATAACTATTTGCCCTTGCTACAGGAACAAAAACTGTGGATTTATCTGAACTATGCAGGCAATGTACCTGTTCTTTCTAAATGATCTTTGACATAAATTGAAAAGAATGATTGATTATTTAATAATTTGTATAATAGTTTATACAAAGATAATCGTTAGAAGTCATTCAAGACCTTAGTGAACTGGTTCTGAAGATGGACAAAATAATCTCAAGATATTCCTGGTTCAAGATATTCAGTTTCATAACTACAAAATTGAAAAACTTATGTTGTGTTGAGAACTGGTGTAATTAATATGAAATAAATGATAGTGCAAGTTGGAGGATTTTTAAATTCATTGATCATTGTCATTCTGAATCAAAGCATTTTTTTGGATTTTGACTGATTTACATGATTTATACAACTCAAATTTAATGTTAAAAAACAACAACAACAAAAACAAACATCTAAATCTCTGAAGTGGAATATCAGCACAAGTACATTACAATCAATTTGGTAATCATTTAGCAGGTGATCTTACTTTACTAGGCGTTGCTGAAGTTCTAAGGAATTGTTCAATGGGCTTATTTCACAATACAATTTTAGATCTGAAAACTCAACAAATGGACAATTCAGTTTACATTTCAAGTCATTAACAAATCTAAAAAACAATAGTTTCCAACTGATATCTCTGAGAATTGATTGGTAAAACTTTGATAATTTCAGATAACAATGACTTGTATTTGAAATGATAGCATGAAGGATTTTAGTGTATCCCCAGCTGTCAAAGCTTATTAACTTTCTAGGCCTGAAACTTTGTCTTGTAATGAGAAAGGGCCCATGAGTACTAGAAATATCAGTATTTAATTTTAATGAAATTTATTGTTTTGCGTTAAATACACAAAACTTTGGTATCTATGATTAGGAAATATACTTTGATAAATGATGTAGTGGGGGATCTGTGTGTGTAATGTGAACTAGTATTTAACTTAATTTGAAAATTGTAAAACTTCAATACTAAGTTATGAAAATCATGGCCATTTAATCATTGTTATATTACCTTTTGCAAAATTAAAAATGTACTTTGTTGAAACAAGACTGACAGTAACAAAATCTTTAGAAAACTTTTAACAATGAGTGGCACACACGTATTTCATAAAACTTAATAGTAATATGTTTTGTGAAATTTATTGTGGTATTCCTGTATTTTTTGTGGAATCTATAAATATCAAATTAGAAAATTACCAAAATATAGAATTTTGGTTTTTATGAATCCATTTTTACCCATGGGTCCATGTAATATTTATGACAGCTTTTGAGAATGTGTTTTTATACAAAAATACATTTTTTGTAAAACAGGATGGAATATTTGCCCATTTCAATAAGTTTTATTGCTTAAATTGTCTTCTCTTTAAAATTCGTGTTGCAACAATCCTTGTTTGGTGTGAAAGAAATTGATCTAGAACTCTGACGTGCAGGTGAACAAATAGACACTTTTTGGACTTGGTTCTTCCAGTGCTATCGGTTTAATATAGAATCATTTTTGGAATGTGTAATTATTGATTGACGCAATAACAGTGATTTGCTTTGTTTCGTCTATTACTTCAACAGCCCTCACCACAGTATTGTTTCATACAGTGAAACATCCCTGAACTGTCACCTTGATTAAGCGGTTACCTCCTGGCGATTTTTCAAACCAATTGATTTTCCATAAGACACAAGTATGTATTCCCTCTTCAATTGCCATGTTGACAAGTGGCCAACAACCAGGCACATTTCATAGATTGACCTCTATTAGGCCATCTCTAGCAATTTTGAACTATATTATAAGAAGCACAAAAGTAGTGGAGATTATAACGAATTTAATATCTTCCTGCAATGACATTTGACAGATTACTTTGAACAGTGGCATCTAGAGTCATTATTTCACAGGGGGATTATTTTTTGTTTCAGATGACAACAGATGATTTTAATGCATACTTCTTAATGAAATTCTTCACACATTTCACAGCTTTCCTATGGTTTGTTAACTCTTGCATCCCTTCTGTGGAAGTCTTTCAACACAGTTTTGAGAAGATCATGTTAAAAGATTTTTCAGCTCTAAAAACTGTAATTTAATTATTTCTGAGTTGATAATCACTTATATTACAATATTGTACCTGCTGATTCATACCACGATAGTAAAAATTGTTTATATTAATTCAACGGTCAATATTTTTATATTGCACTTGGACAGAATGAGAATTATTTCATCTAAGTGCAATGATTATAGTTTTGCAATCTGTTAAGTACTGTGAGAGGGTGCTTAACTTGTTGATGTGTTTTAGTACAGAATATTTTATTACGTACCATGCAGCCAAGACAAGACATGTAGACTGTCAATTCAAAATAATGTATCAGTATATTTGCTGCTTCTATGCATAATGAGTTATTATTTGTTTTGTACTTTGTACACATAACATTTAAAAATGCATGTATAAAATAAATTTATTTATATAACTACTCACAAAAAAAAAACAACAACAGAAAACAATGCAAAAATTTACTTGAACCATTGTCAAAATTTTATTGAATCAAGAATATTTCATTACAGAAAAACATTGATAATTTTTCATGAGTTTGTACAGTAAATTCTAATGATGTAAAATGTAAATACTATATGTGTATAAGATGAATAATGTTAATGAAACTGTAATAATGTGTATTATAAGTGGAACAACGGTATACAATGAAGAATATTGTAGAACTACAAATTTTTCTCAGTGAAGTTATTACTTTAATTATCAACATTTATAATAATTATTTCCTTCATACATATTATTATTATTATTATTATTATTATTATTATTATTATTATTATTATTATTATTATTATTATTATTATTATTACATAAATAAAAAGATACACATTGTGAAATCCATGCCCCATATCTCTGGCCAAAAATAGTATTTTATGAATTATTTTCAATTTCATTACTAAAATCAAGTTTTGAACCAAAGCCTTCTGTCATCAAATGTATTCCCATATGTTTTCAAACTAACATAAAATTCCTTGGCATCCTCTGGAATCAGATACAAAATACTGTGCAAATCCTTTAACTTGGGCTTTGATATGGATTATCCATTAGCCCACAAAATTTCATGTTTAGTAAACATTTGTCATTTCAGTTGAACAGACAATTTCCTTTTCATGCGAAAGTCTTGTCTATCTGCACTTTTGAATGATGATTTCAATTTTACAGACAGTGAAGGCTAGTTCTTAAATACCACATTTATAGTTTTCTAAGAACTGGTTGCCATTTTATCTTTGAAGCACCAAATGGAATTGATGATCTTATGAGTGTCACTCTAATTCACGTGTTTATAAATGAAAGTCATCTCCGTTCATCATGCATGGGGCACAGAGTGGTGCATTTCTCACTGATTCATTGAAGCGCCAAATTATGCCAGTATGAGAGTGGGAATATCTGCCACTTAACCTGCATGATGCAAAATTAAGGACAGCAGTTACAAAGATCTAAGTTTATAGGCGGTTGTTGCAAAACAAAATACCTTATTTGACTGATGGTGTTTACATTTTTCATTAATAATAAGGTTATTTTTACAGATTTGGCACCAAAAGTTTGCATAGTCGTATGCAATAGATGACATTCATACCCCCCTTTTTTTCCTTTTCTTTTTTCTTTTTCTTTCTTTCTTCTTAAAAATCTCCTTAAATGCCTGGTTGATGCATAACACAGACCATTTGCAAACTCCTTCATCAGACACTCTCCTCTAAAGTTCACAGGATGTGAATTGAACCTTCAAGTGTAGTTAGGTAGTGGGTTTTTTCAACTAAGAGGAGGAGTGACAAGTCAAGAGTGGATTTTGATATTAGCCTAGAGGAGGCAAATGATCCTAAATAACTTGTTTAAATTTAATTTTTCCATTTGTGATAATTAAAAATGTTAAAGAAAACATTCTTAATGTCAGTTAGAATGATTAGATTTGATTTATGCCTCCAGTAGCCTCAAAACCTTAACAGCCACCTGTATTAATGGCCAATTTTTGCTGGAACCATTGGGGAGCCGCTTTGGTCAGGTTTCACTGTAATATCTCCTGGCTACATCTTAGGTTTTGTATTCAATAAATTGTCATAATGCACCTATTACTACCGGAACACCTTGTTGTATAAACCTCCAAGTCTTACTGTACCATTAGGATCAGGTGATATACTGATGATAAAATCTAATATCTTGCAGTTCAAGATAATGATGATGCCTATTACAAATAGACCACTGATACTTGCCCCGTTTGTCCTCTTTGCATCTCTCTCTTTGAGTGACAATACTTTCTTCTTTCCTTGCATTGAAAATAGTGGGAAGTATGATAGGCTTTCTTTTGGAACTTGTGGTCCCTTGTATTGAAACTTAATGATTTACTTGATTTTTTTTTACCTGGAACTTAATGAATTCAACCTAACAGTCTCTAGATGGCCAGGAAAGTTTCAGCGAGGCCGCATAGCAACCTGTGAACATTATCCTGGCCATCTAGCAACAGTCTGATATGGAAGGGCATTATTCCCAAAAGCTTCCACCAATTCCCTCTAACATTCTCAGGCATTTCTCCCATGGAGAAAGATACTCTTATTCTACTTTGTGTACTCTCTATTCTAATAGAGACACTCAAAGAACCATCTGTTGTGAACACATACTAGTACTGCATTATTTTCAGAGACAAATAAAATTAAGTGATTTGATAATATTTTTTTGAGGGAAAAAAAAGTTGCCATGACTTTTGCCCCAATCACCTCCCACTGCCAAGGAGTCAAATCTGGGTTTATCATATCCATTAATGCTATTGGCAGAATCTATGCTCTGCACTGAGGCCATTACTAAGCTGGTGATTTTGGCTCTTGCATCCTGAAGTAATTGGGACCGCGTACACCTTTGGGCATTAACTGTTGGGGAAGACATCTCCAGAAATTCAATATTAATTGCAGGATTTTACCGAGTACAATATCTGTTCCTTGGGGCATGGAGCACTGAGCTGAAGAGCTTCAGGCATATCTATGCCAAAATTGAATCAGAGCGGTATGAGATCTCTACAGTTGCTGGCGCACCGCAGGAGGAGTCAGCAGTGGTGCCTGTCTCTCGTTCTTTGCATCTTGTAAAGCCCCCAGACCGCCTCGTCGAAAGTCCTACAACAACCTTCACCTTTAATGAGATTGGCCAGATCTTTTGGTTGATAATCACTAACCACTTCTCTTATCTGTGTTGCAACTTAGAGCATTTGAAGGACACAAAAAAAAACATGTTAAGGCATCTGAACCATGCTTCTGCATGTGCAACATGGATCCTTTTGAATTTTAAATTGGTATAGTGTTTTACCAAATGGCAGTTGCCAGTGATATTAAATTACTTGTGGGAGAAGATGCAGTTTAGACTCCTTACGATTACTTAAATTTTTGAAAAAGTGTTTCGATCAATAAGTCTCTAGCCTTGCCCTGCCCTCCCACATCTTAACTATTTGCTGAAGTTAATCTTCTTTGGAGTTAATATCTTCTTGCTAATTTAATAATATCATACATTACAACAGCTAGGTGGGAGGGCACTCCCCCCCCCCCTAAAGAGTTGATTTGTAGGAAAGCATGGTTGGAGGCTTAGAGATGGCTGCTCCATTATCAACCAAACCCATAGCAATATGGAGAGTCTATTTAATAGTTGTATGACCTCGGAAACGCAATCGCTGCCTGGGGATCTCCAGGGCACTTTTGGAGCTAGTGCTGGCTGTGACAGCGTGCAAGCCACTGATGGTGTGTTGCTGAATAGGCGGGCACTCACTGGGATACACGAAACTATCACAGCCAATGAAAGCAGCAATCAAGAAGTAGCCGCACCTGCTGATAGTGTTTTTCGGATATTATTCAGGACCACTCAAACAGGCCTCCCATGATGGAGGAAACAATGGACAGCTGAGATGAATGAAACAATTGTCAAAATTTATTTCTGTATCACTCAATGCAGAACAAATTGTTTTGGTTACTGGCAGGAACTTTGTAGAAACTTCTGTCCTTTCCTTGTGGAAAATTCCAATGTTGATGCTGATATGTTGTACATATGTAGTATTGGGTGGATATCTATAACTCAAAGTGAAGGGTTCATGATTACAATCCAAGACCAACTATTTGCTACAAATAATTATCTGAAATACATCATCAAAGATCCAGATGTGTCCTCTAATGATTGTCGGGCCCATGGTCAATGCAGTGAGACTAATCAGGATATTATCTCAGGCTGCAGTGTACTAGCCCTGACTGAGTATAAGAACAGACATGATATGGTGGGACAAATTATCCAGCCCCAACTTGTGAAGATCTATAGTTTAGTGCCACACCATGATACACCATATTACAAGTATATCTCAAAAAATGTTCTTAAAAACAAAAAGCACCAGCTATAAACAGTACTGGGACTGTAGTGTACTGATAGATTGAACTGTTCACCACAACAGACCTGGCATAACAATCTGGGATAAAAACAAGAAAAATATGGTTTGTGGTTATGGCAGCTGTCGATACCAGCAATCTTACAACAGTTTATCATTGTATCCAGATGTACAAAGAATTGACCATATTATGAAAGACAAGGGAACATCCCAGAGACAAAGACTTGTCTCTGTCATTTTTTCAGGAACGAGCATCATCTTGAAGACCTTCAAGTACTCTCTTGAAACACTCGGAATTGAACAGTACTGCTGTCAGTCTCCCAGGAATCTGTTTTACTCAGTACATGTTCTTTGAGCTGGAAATATCTGGGAAGTAACGGAAGCTTTTATGTTCGACAGTCATCAATGTAGATATTCTGTATTGTACACATAAATATGCATTTGTTTGTTGCCTCTTTAATAACTATTAATTTTATTTATTGATATAGAATTAATTCATATGATGTAGTAATAATTTTGTAGTCTTGCTTTGATAGATGAAACATTTCAATATTTTGCAGTATACAATTTGGATAATTAATGGAATGTCATTATTCTTTGTTTTAGTCATAGTAGAGTCATTAGTAGTAAATTGATATACTATATTTGTTTAGCTATTTCAAACATGTTTGGTAACTAATACTTTACTGAATAGAACTATTGAGAATGTACTTAAACACCCGTTTATATGGGATCCACATGTATATTCCTAAGAAATATTTACACATACAGACTATGCTCTTTCAAAGATGTAGAGAGACTAAAAATAAATATATAGCATAGTTGCACGTGAAGGAACTTTCACATTTCTGAAAGTATTCGCAATCCTGTATGTTTACTTACAGCCAGCAATAGTTGATTCTGTAAGCTTTCACTTAAAAGATTGCTTCAAATTGGTTCTGTAAATGCTGAAGAGTGATATAACTGATATTTATTTTCAAAGAATATTTAGATATGCATATTTAAATATTTTGTTGCTAAAAGAATACTAACAGAGAAATCACAACCTTATGATTTTGATGCATTCAAGAAATGCACTGCCATTCTTGACTCTCAAACATGTTTAGATATGTTTATCACTAGCTGCAGTTATCATAAGTTGTTTTTTTTTATTATTTTAATTTTATTTTATTAAAAATTTTGTTGTTGTTGTTATACGGAATATTTACAATCTCACATCATAATACACAGTAAGTTAGTCAATTTTTTTATTGAAGAATTTAATTTACCTTAGATATTTTAATCTTATTTTGCATGTATATATTTGAACAACTGATTGTAAAGTTTCATTGTGTAAACACTCAACAAAAATAAATGTTTTTGGGCCATAATTTTATTATAAATTTCTGTTCTTTTGGCATGTTAAATGTTAATCTATAATAATTGTATGTATGTTATTCCAGCATAATATACCTGAAAGAATTTTGCATGTTTTGTTACTAGTTTTGCTTCACCTATGTTGCAGAGTATGCGATATTTCTCATACATTCAGAATGATCACTACATTGTTAATGTTTTCCCATTTAGTTTCATTATTCATAAATTTTTCACATTTTGGGATCACACTTTTTCCCCATCATTGGGTGTATGCTTTGTGTAATTTGCATTATATTGCCTATGCTGTGTTACTGCTTGCTTTAATTTTTATTCAACTTGAAACTCTTATTCTTTATGACTTGAAACTGCAAAAATTTTTCAGTCACGTCAGGTTGTGTACTGAGAGATGTTGCAATGTGATCTCTCTCAATATACAACGTGATGTGACTGAAAAACAACGGCCTCACATAATACTTTGAAGTCGAATAAAGAAGAAAGCAAGCAGTAACACAATATAAGATACATAATGCAAATTCTACAAAGCATACACCCAATAATGGGGAAAAAGTGTGTTCTCAAAACATTGTGAAAAATTTATGAATAAATGACATAAAAAACAAAGATGTTTATTTTATGACTGATAACTGGCTACCGATATTAAATAAAAAGGATGTAATATTACTATATATATGTGTATGTATAGTAATGTCTTTGTCTTTCTCAAATTTTTATAAATTGATGTGTTTAAAAAAACAATTTAAATTTTGAAAACTTGTCATAAGGTTTGTAAATGTGCTTAGAATTTTATTTTTTTTATTCTCGTTTCTTTCTGTTTAAAAATTGGTTTTGTCTTTGAGAATTCTGAAGTTAAGATGTTCAGGAAATTTTTTATTTGTTCATATTGAATTACAATTTAATGATTTTGATTAACTTTTTAAGAGGATATAAAACACATACTTTCTATGTCTTCTATTTGTTAAAAATAAAGGATAAATAATTATTTTATGTTAAGGTTTCTTTACCATACATGACATTTGATATGATGTGTGGGTACTGGTAGGTTCATCAGATTTTTCATTTGTTCATACTGAATTGAAGAAAGCATTAACTTAGAATTAAAGATACTCATGCCACATAAGAAATTCAAGAAATTTAATGTCCCATTTGAGATGAATTAGGAATGACTGGTTCAATAAAAAGTTAATTAGGAATTTAGCTTCAGTTGTGCATAACAAATGAAGGGAAAATGTATGTAAAGAAAACACCAAAAACTTATTTCAGTGTAATATTTTATTAGGACTTCTTGACCCCAGTATTGTAGAGGGTCCTTTATATGATGATTTCACATTACACTATTGTTTTATATTTTGAATCAATGAGAACTTTTTCTAAAAGTAAGTGATTTGAAAATATTCTGGATGTTTTTCCTTTGCATTTAAAGGACTGTAATATGGGGAGAATCGGAGCAAAATTTTCAGATATTTCATGAAACTGACAGTTTAATATTGTAACTTGAAAGTGAAGATTTGCATTCTTTATTATTGAACATTTTGGATGATCAATATAACAATTATTTTGTTAATATTTGCAATGTACTCATTGTAAACAATTGTGGATTGGTTTCATCTCACGTGATGGTGTGAAACCACTCACATATTTATTGTGGTTTAGAAATCAGAATCTGATGACATATTTGCAAAATCAATCACTATTTTGAATTTAAAAAAATGTGGTAATCACTTTTAACAAAGGAACAGTTTTTTCAATGTCATAAGCATTAATATTTTTGAAAATATTTTCTCCCTTCATTCCTATCTCTGGTTTAACCTTGTGAACTTGTAACCTTGTGTGATTTCTCCATTTTACTTCTATAATAAGTTTTTGGAAAGACAAAACAAAGACAATAAACAACTGTTAACTTTTCTCCTTAAAAATGTAATTTTATAGTTATCCTTTTCTTCATGGACAATCCTTTCCATGAAATAACTCATCCTTGTCTTGGTAGGGAATTTTACTTTGGTGAACACTTTTGCTTCTATTTCTTCCTCCTCTTTATCATTCTCACTGTTTACTTCTTCACTAAAACATTCCTCATCACTTATGTTGGATAATATAGAAGTTATACCGACTTAGGTAGCTCAGTGCATCAATTGATGTTGCTGCAGTATGTCTTGACTTAGGGTTCAAGTTCTGGCGGTGGCGGGATTTCTGACACTACCTAGATAGGTGGAGTCCAGCTGGTGGTTTTTTCATGGTTTCTTTGATCAACACCTGGTGAATACTGGAGCAATACTCTAACAAACAGGCCTTGGACCACATGCAATTATTCCTTCTCCATGTCCTCTTCTCACCAATCACACACACTTACACTTACATGCATTACACTACCACACCATTACCACCCATTACCACACCATTACCACTACCACACAGGAGTGTAAAGCTTGTCTTGGTTGGGGCGGTACCCTGCTGGTGGGAGATACCTGGTTGGGGTAAACCCTGCTAGTTGATGTGTAGGTCGGTGCTGGATCTCACCATCCAACGGGGAATGATCACCACCACCCCTCGAGATAAAACATGCTCTACGTTAACTGGACTAAATACCTCAGCAGTTGATGTACTCAGAAACACTAATCAATCAATCAATCAATCAATCAATCAATATAGAAGTGACCAGAGTTTCTTTGATCTCATCACTGCTGCTCTTATTCACATCTGTCTGTGATAACAATTCCTTTGCCCAGAATCGATGTCAGGCATTTTGCTCACCAAAGCTTTAAAATTGCCATTGAAAGCAGACTTGTTGTGAAGAAACTGCATATCGAATGCTGCAGTCCAGGTCACATCACCTGAACTTGTATCCACCAAATTTTCATCTAGAATCAGCGATATTATTTTATTAGGACAAAATGAGACAATTCCTGTTTTTCTGTATCCTGCAAGATATTAGATTTAAAATCAATGGATATTTTTTCAAATGTTTCTTTTAGTAATCTTGGAAATTCTAATTTTTGTATCACTGCCTGTTTTTCTTTTTCCATTGGTCCAACATGCCTGGAGAACCAGACAACTTTTATGTCCTGAAAAATGCTACATCAAGTAGTTGACATAAGTACATTGAATTAGGTGGTAAAAGTACAAATACATGCTAACCTCATGCTCTTTGTCACTCTTGAATCACCTTAAATGCCAGATGGCTAGAGAGATTCCTCAAACTTCTTTGTATGTGATAACAAAATTTGGCTAAATGATGATCCAAAACATAGGAAGATCAATCCAGCCACTTTGACTTCTGTTATACCCGGCGCCACTTAAACCTCCTTCAGTCCAAGTATCATAAATGTGTGTTGACTTGTATACACAGTGTGGTGGTAACCCTGCGATGTGCAGCAGCTCTTACCATCACACAGACTTGTTGCAAAATCTACATTTGTTTTGGAATAACTAGTACCTTGCTTGACTATTACTTTAATTTTACCAGGGTAATCGCAAAAATTGGTCTCCTTATAATTTATGACCTTTAGAGACAGGGATACCATTCAAAGACACTTCGAGATTTATGAAGTTGTCACTGATAATAGATTGTGTTACTGGTGCCCTCTTGTGTTTTACATTTTCCACAATTTTATTGGTAAGAAATGTATTTGTTGTTACTAAATCAACTTGTGTCTTTCAAGATGGTTTTCAGATCTTGTTTCATTCAAGTTCGTTGTCACAAAATTGTTTTTCAACTCTTCCTTTCCATTAACTGCCATGGTCCCCAATTGGGGATCTCAGACATTTTCCATTGTGACTTGATATTGTGTAATATAATCTGAGAATTTTATTTCTTCAATAGCTGTAAACATTCCAAATGAAACATGTAAGCAAGTTTTTTCATTCCTGAACGCCAGATGTCGATTTAGCCATGATTGCTAAGGCATTGTATACTTCTGACCAGAGTGTACGTATGACTTGGGTTGGTTCGAATCCTCATCTAAAGCTGTGCTTAGTTGCTATTATGTCTGTGGTTAAGTGAGAGGGTGAGGCTGGTGTAAAGCAAACGGTGGTTGGTTCGCACCAAAGTTGATGGGACATGTGCAGCTAAGGTCTAACGGTTTTGCTTCTTATAGAAAAAATGCTTGTATAACCACCGTTTGGCGCTTTGGAGTGCTCTAGTAGTATAATTTATCAACATAACAATTGATTAGCACTAAAAGTTGCAAAAACATACTACCAGAGAGCTCAAACAATGACCGTGCGCACAAATGCGAAGAAAATGAGTGAGCGCTATGTGCACAAAATTAATTTGGCAGTTAATGGGGTAAGATATACCTGTACAATATTTCTAACATCATTATTTGTGAAAGGAAAGCCATTTGGTCACCACACGATCCCCTCAGCAAGGTTTCTTTCCTCATTGCTGCTTAAAGCTGTCTGACTGCCTTTTTTTAATATTTATATTTATTCACGACAATGATTGGATTCATCACACTTGATCAGATTCACGACACATTATGGTACTTTGTGAAGAAACAAAATTTTTCTCTAATTTTTATGATGTAATGCATGAGAGAATTTCTCTTAAATTTTACTTCTTAGATTTCTTTTTATATGTATGTATATAAAATTTGACTCTGGTAAGTTAAATTGTTCCCGTAAAATTCATGGTTCTTTCAGGAAGTAGAAGAAAAGATTTCTAAAAAATTAAATTCATGAATATGTGTTTTACTGGTGCACTCATTCATGTCAGAAAAAATTGAATGTTTTGTTTAGGTAACTGATTTCTTAATACACATTTATTTATAAATATATGCAGTTATTACCTGTGTTTGTTTCCGGCTAGTTCCATAGTTTTTCTTTTTTCGTGTTCTGTTTCTTAGTAATTCTGTAGATGTCATTATTGCTGTTTTGTTCCCTTTCTATTTCTGAGAAGCTGTTTTTAAAATATCTGAACAAATAAACATTTCTTCGATTGTAAGATGGAAATACGATGAATAGATTTATTAACAAAGTCGGGTAGTGGAGAACAATGGTTTCATTTATTTTTTATGCAGAATGATGGTCTGAAGTAAATATTTTAGCTTTAAAACTTTGCAACATGAATAGTGTGAAGATTACCGTTTTTAAGACTGGAAAATAATATGATTTCTCTTTTATTTCATTTCTTAGTTTCCAATGCAAATGAGAAATACACTTTTTATTGTCATGATGTATAATTTTACAAATTTATTTATTCTAGGTATGATTCTTTTTTGCACTTTTCCTGTTACCTGGGTACTACTGTGGTAAATTGTTGAATATTTACATTGTTTGGTTGTTGTTTTTTATAAATCTCTTAAATCTTGCCAGGTTATATACAGTGCATGGATTTTTTTTTCTAAAACATACCTGTACTGTGTTTCTGATGATGCAAAGTATATATGAAGTAAGTACTTAAGAAGTGCATGAAGAGTTGTTGAAGTTAGAACATTAAAAAAAGACAGTTTTGAATACATGCACACTAAATGTAAATATTTTATACTGTTCATTGAATCTTGTTTTATGAAAAGTTTGTTCAGATATTTGGAGGTTTTTGTGTTTTTTTAAATCCCTTGCCTGGATCTGGTGTGTGCTTGCTTTTGTCATCTTGCATTAGTGAATAAGAAGCTACTGTTCTGGCTCCTGTGAGCCAGCAGAGAGGGGGCTTGAAGTCAAATTTTCCTTTGCCGAATTTATATTATGTGCCAAATGAGCGACACTGAGTGGTGAACTTTTGAGTCCTTCAACTATTTATTTTCTGGGTGACATCTCCTTGATGGACTTGACTTAAGAGCCACTATTTCATGCAGTATCTGACTAAATCTCCATCTGACTAAAATTCCAGATCTCCTACATTTTCCTGGATGCCTGTCTCTGTTTAGATTCCCCCCCACCCACCTAATTTCCACTGTTGTTATTGTGGGTGTGTACAAATGTTTAAATTTAAGTCAGAACATTTGTGCATAGAATTTTGCTAACTCTTGTTATGGATTGGGAAAAGGGTGCTTCTGTAAAATTGGAGTTCAATTTCTTGTTAATTCATCTATTTTGAAGAAGTGTGTGCCTTTCTGTAATGAGATGTTTTGTTGTAATAGTCAAAGTAGAAATGGAGAAATACACTGAATCGTAGGTATAATAAGTGCAGTATGAAAAACTAAAAGCATTATAAAAATTGAAGATCTGCCATACACACCATTTTTGATGGGTGCCCAACTTATCCACTCGTGTCATTCTATCCTACTGCCCACTGACTTTTTGTATTTTATTTTGCAACCAATACATTCAGCAGTTGGTTGCATGTTAGCCTATACAGAAAATTCCTTTGGATTGCAACTAGAATGGTGGGGACTAGGGAGCTTCTTGGGGATGTTTCCTGAGATGGGTTAATTTGGATAAAATTGTCTGGTTGTGTTTTGCAAGAGCCTGTGCTGGGTAGCTGTGCTGTGCTTCCCACCAAGCATTGTGGTTGAATAGCTGCGTATCCTGACCTTCCCCTTATCTTGTCATATTTCTTTCTGGCCCTCTCTCTCTCTCCTCCTCCTCTCCGTTTCCCTTCTCTCTCTCTCTGTTTTTCTCATACCTTCCCTTTGCATTCCTTGTTTTGTATCTTTCTGACATGAGCACTGACTTACTATTGTTTCTTAAGACTGAGCTAAACTTTGGAGGTGCACACCTGAAGAAGAGCTTCTTTTCTTGCTTCTGGTCTGGTCTGGTGTTATTCCTTTTCTTATAGCCTTTTGTGCATGCACTCTGAAAACTTTGCTCTTTGCTGCTCATTCCAAAGAATGTACCTTGGAAATGAGTTTCCAAAATCTGTTATGTGTATTTTGCCAATTGGAGGAAATTTGGGGCTTTGGTGTATCATGGAGTAATTGTTGGATTGATTGGCATCTTTGTTCCAGACAGTGGTGAGACTAGTTACGACTTCTGTATGCCTGCACGGGACAGGAAAGCCTGCAGCTTTAGCATTGTCCAGGAGATGTAGGTTATTGGAAGTCATTCTGTTTTGTCTTTTGTGCCATGCTTACTGCCATTTCTTGCTAGATGAATGCTGTTTGGCTATAGTGCTACATTCTCTAAAGAGTCTGTTTGGTTTGCTCAAACTAATACAGTTTGAATCTTGCACATTATTTCTTTTTCTGTGACTGCTTAAAAGTGCTTGTGCTCTTAACTGCTTTCATTACACAGGATTTTTATTACCATGTACTGATGGTATTGTGTAATATTTAACAATGCTGTCATAAGTTTTGTACTTGAAGCTTTGCATGTATGCTAAAATATTATTTTTTATTCTTAACAAAGGTATTTATCTTGTTATTTACAGTTTCAATGCAGATTCGCAGTCCCAATTTCCTATTCATAGAACATTGTTTATTGAAATGAAATGTATCTCTACATTTCAGTCATCAATAGAGTTTCAAAATTAAATTTGTCTTTGTGTGATTGCAGTTTATATTATAGACAACAAACAGGTTAACAATGTTCAAAGTTTTTTGTAGACTCTTCAAGAGATTTTGTAGAATATTCATTTTGATTTTATCAATCAATCATTGCTTTATTTTTTGTGGGGAGGTTCAGGCTGACCAAGCAAATTTTCCTATGGTCCCTTCACCATCTACCAGATAAAGTAGGTATCACATGAGCAACAAAACAGGTGATTTTGAATTTAGCTCTGGAGCTTCTTTTAGGCTTAAGGATCTTTTGCATGCAGTAAATATTCCACATGGGTCAGCCGCCTTTGTTATTTTCCCCTGAGGTAAAGCGAACAAAGGATTTTTTTAATATATAACATCATTTAAACGTATTTTTAATTGCAAAAATGTGAATTATCGTTCTGTCATTTACCCTTGTACAGTATTTTTTTCATAGATTCCTTTACACAACTTCACTCTCCAGTTTCAACACAGTAAATCACTACACAGACCTATCTACACAAATTCTTATTACTTTTTCACTAGACAACTTCATGTAACTTTTTATGAGTACTTCTTTTCCCATTAGCTTCTTGTGCCATGTACCTTTCTCTTCAAGAGAGCCTACCTCTTCAAGTTTGGTTCTGCACCACCCAGCAAGACCAGTTGCACATTGCCTTGAGAGGCCTTAAGAGATACATTTTTACTCTAACACAAGTAAATTTGTTGTTCCGAAACAGTGCAAAACCGATGTCCTTTATTTTTTATTTCTTTCTTCACATTTGATAAAGATTATTTTTTAACGTATTATTTATATCTGACCAAACAAAATTTCTCATTTAAGTTCTGTAATTAAAATAGAAACACGATGGAAAACTACCACATGTGTTTTCATATTTAAACATCGATATTTTAAACATCAATGTTTTCACCAGCATCGAAAATATTTTGGTGATGAATCGATGGTTGCGTAAAATTTGTCATCACTATTGAAAAGTGTATTGACCCTCAATGGCGATTATGTTGATTTTTAGCAAGTGTTGTATCCTTACTTACCGGACATCCTTTGTATATTAGAGATATCGCAGTGTGACTGGAATGATTATATTTTAAATTAATCTCTACTGACTCACATTATATAATATCTTCCAAATTGGCTAACCAATTAGTACTTGCTTCAACTTGAATAAAATACACACCATCCACTGATGGTATTGATATCTTTGTTAAATAATACAAAATAATCCCACATATGTTGATATGTTTTATTTGTCAATTACGTTGGTCAATGACACTTGGATACATGAATTATGTTGGGCAATGACCCGTCCTCAAAAATATTTACGAAAGGACTACATGTTGGTGCGCCAATTGGTGTGATGGCAAGAATAAGGAGCTTCTTAACTGAGACGGGCCAGTCACGTCGGGGATTGGGCGCGTTATACGGCGAAAGAAATAATGCCGGCTCTAGAGATCTCAGGGAAATCGGGGCCACCTGGATTGTGGTTGGATGCAAATTCTACATGAGCAATCAAACACAATTGCTGACAATCGTCAAGGGTCGGATTAGTGTTGATTAACAAGAAAAGGAAACCATATTGCAATAGATGCGTTTACATGGGTCACACAAGTCCTAATTTGGATATTAGAAATGAATTATGACCGACTCCGTTTTAATTTAAAGCGCGTCACATTTAATTGACAGCGCCTTGGACACATCACCTCGCCGCTACGTGGCCCATCGGCAACTGCACGGGGCGCGCCCCACATCAAGCCCCATCTGCGGATATGCGGAGATCGTTTCCGATAACGATTTCTGGCTAGCACGTGTCTTGCACGCTTCCCACCGACACACCGGAGCGGATGTGAGGCAAGGGTCTCGAAACGTCAGCCGTGCTTGATCGTCATTCTACCAGTCATAGTACAGAGAACTCGTGAGCATTACCGACGAGGCATCGTACGACAAAACACGCCGAGTTCACAATACGGCAAGAAAAACTTAATCGATTAGGCGTGAGTTTCAGTCAATGTACTGGATGTCAGTGTCACTCTGCATCTGAATCAATGTCTAAACTGAATCTGAGTCCCCGATCCGCGCGCGGCGACTGCTAGCCCCTCCTTACCTTGGCTCCTCGACCAAGTGATTGCCGGACGCGTTCACATATGTTTATTTAAACTTCTAGAACGTTGTAGAAGACCGGTGAGATTATGACAGCTGTGTCGCTCTCTTTACAACATCGATATGAGAACATCTCATTAGATTCTGATCGTTCTCTTGTTTATTTCTGTGCAGTAAGGGTCTCAGGGTGTTGTGCCTACTGTTGACTCCCATGAGAATGTAGCCCTTTGTCAAGCACTGTTCCTCAGCAGGTGACAACGTCCTTCACCTGCAACATGGGACAGCGGATTGACAACCAGGGCTGTGGGGGGGTCGGGCTGTCTCTCAAGGGGTTCTCAGGAGACGCAAGACGTAACATAGGGCACCCCTGGATAAAATGATTAATAGTTTCCCAAAATCAAATGGCATACAAAATCAAATGCAAGTATTTAAACTATGACTCTGAAACAAACCAAAGCGTGTCAAAAAATCATTTGAAGCTGCGCTTCCTGGCCCACTTGAAAACGGACGTTCTTGCTGAGCCTAGAAAACAAACACTAATTTTAGCAGACACCCATGACCACCATCTTTCCTCCGTTCTCAGTAGGAAGTTACCCTCCAGCTTCTCAGTTTAATCTATTTATAAACCCAACTGGAGGTTTGCAGACGTGACTGTGGAGTTGGACACCCACACAAAGATATTGAAAAATCATGACCCAATCATTATAGGAGGGCAGAATGATCTTAATTGGATCACTTCACATCTGAACGTGTGAACGAATTACAATGTATCGCCAAAAACACTTAACATTGTACTCTCCACTCTGCCCTTCTGCTAAATCTGACCAAATCCGTGGAGCGAGATTAAATACGCAAACCAACAATTAAACCTGCATTTGAAAGAAAAAGGTCACAGTTTTTTTAATTAATTTCTTCTCAGTAAAACACTTGTCTTGGCATGATCTTCACATGAATCATGCTAGAAAACAGGGACTTGCTAGTGAGCTGCCACAACACATCATAAACTCGACTCCCATGGAGTGTCCTCCAAAAACCCATCCCTTTGACCTTCTTTACTTTTTCCACCCCTCTTCTATTTTGAACCCTGTTACATCTGTTGAACCACTCCCATTTCTCCCAATTCTCTGATTCCTCTCCTGATGCCGTAATTTTCTCATAACCTGTCACTGCTGTGACACATTACAACCTTCGACCACACACTCAGGGTAAGAATGTAGTAAATGTATAGCAGGTACAGTCAGATACAGCAGATAAAACATCCATGTAGGTATGTACTTATAAAAGATTCACATATTGCACCACAGTCTTCAATCTAATCACTTTAAAATAAAACTTGAGTTAAAGATTTTTTTTAACTTATGGATGGAAACCTTTCTCAATAAGTACAAAGCATTTTCAGAATGCCAACGTGGATTTAGAGAATCAAGATCAATGAAAACAGCCTTTCTTCTTTTCCTAAAAATGACACTTCATCCATGGGTCAAAATGAAATACTTATTGGAATATTTTTAGATCTTTCAAAAGCTTGTGAAATCAATGAACATAACATTTAACTTTCAAAATTACCTTTGTATGGAATTTGTGATACTGCTTTAGATTGACCTTAAAAAACAAAACACAGTGTGTCCATACCGGAATGTTGGGATATTATTTACTCACCTTTCTGATTCATTGCCAATTGCATATTGGGCCCCACAGGTTTCAATGCTAAAATAGTACAATATCTGATGTTTCAAATTGGTTTCATAATATCAAATTAATAGTAAACGAAGGAAAAACAGTTTCAATGCTGCATAACTTTCTATGCAATCAAATGTTGTTTGAAAAAATTTTTTTTTTTAAATTTTGGTGCCCAGAAAATATCAAAAAATGTTTTTTTATAGTATAAATTATTTCCTTATTTTTTCATGTTTTTCAATTAGGAATGTTAATGTTAAGTTATTGGAAAAAAAAATGTCAAAAAAATTACATGTTTTTGGCTTTGGAGAGGTGGCGATGGGGTGGGAGGGGGCTAAGAAACCTTTTTATATTAGAGTCATAGATTAACTACTCATATGTTATTATATTTTAGGGAACTTTTTACCATTTTTCCAGGGGTACCTTTTGGAGTGGAGGGGTGCAGGGGCGAGCATGGCTGTGCATTGCAACGTGTCCACAATGGGAGATACAGTGCAACATTTTGCTTCGCTGTTGAAAATGAAAAAACCTAACACTAATTTTGGTGATCTGTGAAGTGATCTTGATAGTAATTAAACAGATCTTGATTGTAATTTAATAATTAACATTTCCTCTCTATTAATATACCCTCCTTTCCTTTCTCTCTGACCTTCAATTACTCACTCTGTCTCATTCACTTAGTCTCACTGTCACACATGTGATTTCTTTCATTCTCATTAACTTTGTGCAAATTTTTTATGAGAAATAAACTAAAATATATTTTGAAGGCTGGTTCATAGGACTCTGTCAGCGAAGGAATTAAGGAAGGTCCATTTAAACTGAATCTGCAATTTTGGTACTCTTTCAATGAACGATTGGCAGAATATAATAATTTTAAATAGGTGGAAATGATTTGATTGTCTTTCAAGCAAATTTTTTAAGATACATAATTTCTTATTGTTCCCTCTAAACAACAAATTTCTGTAATCCTTTGCTATTTATTTTATCATTCTGTAAGTAGCCAAAATTTGAATAAAGCTATCTTCTAGTTATTCACTAGGAATCAGAAAATTTGCCTGAAAATACAATTAAAATCAGATAAATAAAATCAAATAAAAGATTTGGATGATTCAGAAAATCAACTTCTCTCTTTGAAGTTTTTCATTAAAATTTCTTCAAATTAAATTTTTGTTTTTTACATTATCTTTTGAGAAATAAGAAATTAGCATATATTAACAAAATTGAAAGTGTTTCTGACGATATATTTTTGACTTTTGAGTACTATATAATGTGAGTACTACATAATAGACCTTTATTTTTGTTAATTTTAAATTCTTACTGCCTGAATTTATGTCTATAAATAATTTGATGTGAAAATTATAGCCTGCATCATTAAAATTGTCATTGTTATTGTTTGCACTTTTACTTCTGTTATTTACTTTATTTTTTCATTTCATTATTTACTTCTTTCACTTCTGTTTTTTCTTTCCTTTCTTTCTTATCCATTTTATATTTTTTGTTCCTTTCATTTTCATTCCATTTTTAGTTCCTTCCTTTCTGTTCCTGTCCTTTCCTTTCAATAATATTTTGTCATTAGTAAATATTTGTTTTTTGTGCAGTTTTTTAAATCTCAACAGCATTGAAATGATTTAAGATTTTTTGAGTTAAAATAATGAGAAATACTGCATCTGGAGAATTTGATTGGGATGGAAAGAAATCATCATTAGTTGCTTGGTGATTGGAATTATTATTTGTTTTGTGACTGCACTGCTATGACTGTGAATTGCAAATATGACAGACAGAAGCTCCCCGCACTTTAAATGTCTTCTAGATGTTACAGTATTAACAATATTACAAATGTAATGTATGATAAATAATTTAAACTATTCTAAACATTAGTAGCCTCCTCAGGGAATCAATCCAATCTTCTGGCTTACTTGGGTCTTCTGGTAACCGAGTGCATGCCATGAGACCCAGGTTCGATTCCCAGTCAGACATGTAATGCTTTTGCTATCACACTAATGCTGTGAACAATTTGAATTATTTATCATGTAATCATTAATGTAGATCACAATTTACATTAAATGCTGTTGCAATCTGCATATAATACTACTACTATATCCGATAATTTAAATACTTCTCAGCACCTTTTTTTATGTAGGCACTTATATTATTCTTGTGTCTAGTTTTGGTTTCTCTTTTTTTCTTGTATGTCTGCCTGCTTACTTGCTTCTGAATTTGAATATTTTTTTAAATTGCTTGTGCTCCAAACTTGATGGAACAAGTGTACAAAAGTGGATATTTGGTAACTGCTTTGCTTGTTGGTTAGTTTTCTAGTCACATGAATTGACTGTTTACTTCCTCAGCCACATCAAAGCTGAAGGTTTGTAATTTTTTTTCTAATGGTGCATGTAATTTCATCTTTTGTCTTGGAAACTTTTTAAGGCTAATGTATTCTTAGAGGAAAGTGACTAACTAGTTTTATTATCTGTTTGATTTATTATTCTGATGTTTTTTACAGTTTTTTGAACTGTCAACCTCTTTTTATGTTAATATTTTAATAAAAAAGCTGTTTCAGTATAATAACGTCGTATTTTGTAGACCAGCATTTTAAACGACCTTTTCTGTTGCAAGTAATCTTTCATAATCGGACGTTTTACGGCACAAATGATGACGTATTAGTATTTTACGGCCGAATGATAGCGTCATCACACGTTCATCCAATCGCAGCGAGAGAATCGTGGGTCGGTAAAGGTAAACGGAACAGCCAAGCACCGTTTTCTCGAGACATCACATCAAAGTTGTTTCGCAAAATTGTTTGATTCTCTTATAACTTTATAAAGCTGTTATAAAAAAATAGCGTATGCAATTCGCTTATAACGTTGCTTTATTGCATTCGTAAAAATTTGAAAATCGCTGCTAACATGGCTCGTTTTTAAATCATGTACTCGTGCAATAACACTTAACGTTATAAACTAATTGCATAAACTACTTTTATTTGTATGGTTGTCTTTTATAATATCAACACATTTTTTATACACAAAACTTAAAGTTGATAAACATATAGGTAGGAGATACCAACGCAGTGAAGAATTTAATGCATGTTTGTAGTTTTATTCCGCAACGTTAGGAACACGTAATGTAACATTTTCACGAACACGTTATGTACCATGTTCGGAGATGAAAAATGTAATGTTTTCAGTCCTAGTGAATGAAATGGGTGAAGTCCACGTAATGTAACATTTTCACGAACACGTTATGTACCATGTTCGGAGATGAAAAATGTAATGTTTTCAGTCCTAGTGAATGAAATGGGTGAAGTCCTAGTCCTATCATTGAATGAAATGGGTGAAGCGGACTATGTTGGAACAAGTTATTTTCAGAAGTTGTCAATATAGCGATTCTCTTCATACAAGAAATATGGAAACGGAGTCTTGCCTTATGTACGAGATTTGCATCGTCTGTTTACCTAAGTTGTAGACTCGATGCGTTCCAACTGTTCCGTAAACATAGAGTGGGTCGGAGCGGTGGAGAAGGTAGAGAGAAATGCAGTCATGTGACCGTTTATTTTGACACTGATGCCAAACTAAATTGGCGGCCGAGGTCGGAGAGAAACGCGTAGACATGATGTGCATTCGTTTGACAAATGTCGGGTACCTTGTGCTGGGGATGTGCTTCCTCATTATTTGTGTAAAGCGGCGCGGTCTTTGGCGATGCTCAACTGTTTTAGAACCTGTCAAAAATGTGCATGATGAAAAGACATGGGTTAGTCCGGCGGGCAGATTTTTGCTCGATCTCTGCAGCACCAACGAACTTATCACATCTCGAACTACGTGTGAAGCGAGAAGTGTTGAGAAATATTTTGAAAGTAGCGTGAAGTGACAGTTTTCAACGGAAAAATAGCACGATGGTGTTGTTAAAATAAAATACAATATTTAAAAAAATGCTTCTTGTGTCTATTTCAATGACTTGTAACTAGGTGACAAGCTTGGTATCTGGCTGCATTTAAAATTCCTGCTAATATTGTGACTCAAACCGATAGATAAAGCTCATTGAATGAACCCGGATAGGTTGCGCAGTAGCCTTCCCGTCTTTTCATCACGGATTTTTATGTGGTGGAAAGATAAGGGTGGGCTACTCCGGGGCACCGATTTTTACTCGTTCTGCGCAGCACCTGTTTGCGTCACGAAGCACGTGATCACAACACGGGCACTTCGTTTGAAAAGCGAGACCAGTCGCAGGCCGCCATATTGTATGGAGAGCAAGAAGTGTTGAGAAACATTGAAAGTGGCGTAAAGTGACAATTTTCAACGAAAAGTAACACAATGACGGTGTAATTCAAATACAGGTTGCGATATTAAAAAAAAAAAGCTTCATATATCTGTTTCAGTGACTTGTAACAAGGTGATGATGTTGGTAACTGGCAGCATTTAAAATTCCCGCTATTTTGACGCAAATTGATGCCTGAAGCTTATGGGCTGAAGTCGGATGCGATGCGCAAGACCCCCTCCCCTTCCGAGTTTTTCACGACGTAGCGCACAGCAATCGACTGACCGGGAGCCGTAGCTCAGTGCATCAACTGATGTCACTGCAGCGCCTCTGACCGGGAGGTCCTAGGTTCGAGGCCTGATGGCGGCAGGATTTTCGACACCAGCTTTTCAGCTAGGTCGAATTCAGTCGCTGTCTCGATGAGAATTCTAGAGACCGGCTGCTCTGATCGGTAGTTATCCGTGGTTTCTCCGATCAACACCAGGCGAATGCCGGAGCAGTACCTTACAAAACGGGCCACGTACCGCGCGCGATTTTTCCTTCCTCTTCCTTGTCCTATCCTCTCCCCTTACACACACACACACACACACATTAACATGCACTACACTACCACATATTCCGGGAGGCCGGTCGGGAACTTAGTGCCTTGTCCCGGCTGGGGCGGTGCCCCGCTGGTGGGAGAGTCCTGGTTAGGGGGAAACCCCATTAGCCGACGGTAGGTCGGCGCCGGATCTCGCCATCTCCCGAAAAAACATGCACTACACTAACGGGACTAATGACCAAAGCAGTTGACGCGCCCGGAAACACGAAAAAATCAATCAAGCAATCGACTGCAATCTCTATCTTCTAGGCAAGCGCAAAAGTAATGCGAAACTAACTGCGCATGCGCAGAAGATAGTACCGCCGATTGCTATAACGCACGCGTAGAAACTGCCTTAAATCATCTACTGGCCTGAACGGACCGCAGTGTGCGGTGCGGCGTGTCGTTGCAACCCCTCTTGAGCTTGCACCACCATAATAGGTTATCACGAAAACAAATATGCCAACATTTAGAGTGATATGTTGCTAATTACGCAAGCATTAATTTAACTGTTCTCTAAACGTCCGAATAATTAATGGTGAATTTGCGTAATTAATTAGCAGTTAAGTTGTTCTGCAAGGTGGCATTTTTGTTTTTGTGGTTAACGATTGCGGTGAAGCTTCAGTCTTTGCTAGCTCACTATCAATTACTCGGAAGCCTAAAGCGCAATTAAATTATTTTACGCAGTTAATCAATACGCAATTCAAATCGTTTTAAATTATGGCAATTTTTTTTGTATTAATCGATTGTGGGGGTGTCAGCTTAATCGCAAGCCAGCTTACCATGAATTATTACCAATATTTGAAGAGCAAATCAGTTAATGTTTCATAATTAATTAGCAATTTATTAGTTCGGAGTGGTGACTTATTTATTTTTGTGGTAACCGATTATGGTAGTGCCAGCTTAAGAGAGGTGTTACACTGTGCCTGGCACCTGTTCCGCGCCCTGGTTGCTTTGCCCCTCCAAGTGGGAAGGTACAGTCTACTGACAAATGCCATTCTACTGCGAGGAAAAGTGTTGGGTGGCAGGCTCTAGTGTCCGCGTAAGCATTTTCTAGAGTATTCGTTAGTTTCCGATTGCATTATGCAATTGCCGAAGTGTGTGTTTCTTGGCTGACCGGGTAACGCCGCGCAGTGGGCTGAGAGGCCGACGTTTCGACTGTCATGTCGCAGGCTTCCTCAGGGCAGTGGCGAACCACGCAACTCGCTCACCGCGGCGTCACCCGGGCATCACCTTGAGCCGCGGAAGCCTACGTGTACGCGTGTAGCTTAGTAGCGTGTTTCTTGTCGCGTTTGTAATTTACAATGATTTTGCTTCCTTTCCGTTTGATGAGGTTCTGGCTGACATCTCGTTCGCACATTTGATTTCAAGAAGTTCCATTCTATCAGACATGTATCAAGTCACTACCCTTTCATTTCGAAAACGGTTCGAAGAAAATATTATCATAATCTTGATGGTGCTGAGGCACTACTTTGTATTAAAATGAAATGTAAGAATAGTTTGATTCCACGTGTGCTTTCATCAGATATGAAAAATGTTAACATAACAATTTTTGGCCCTTCTGTGCTATTCGAGTAGGAGAGATTCCTTCAGTGTATTTTTATGAACTGTCGCTTTTTAAAGTATTTATTTTACAAATTGCATGAATTGTCATTGAGAGAAATCTACCTACATTAAACTTTAATAACACTAGGGAACAATATTTTTACCTCCAGGTTGGTAGAGAGCGCAACGAACTCAATTTTATACGTTGATTACGAATATAATAAAAATATCATATCAGGTCACAGTTTTTAAATAAACCGAATCTATACCGCATCATACCGTATTTTGCTATTAATACAAATACATTTAAATTGCACCTGCAAAGTATGTAGAATTAATAGCCATAAAATCTATTTAAAAATAAAATATCTTTTCAGTTCATCAATGTCATGAGAAATCAACAAAATTAGGCTTTCGTGTTTTTTTACCGTCTGTATTCAAAGTTTGCCATCTTTATTCGCGCGTCCTGTAGTCGCGCTCAATTACGAGTAGGTCTTAGTGGTGTTAGTAGGTCCTAGTGGATGTTTTGCAAACACGTCACGTGCACCTTCATATTTCCTACTGCGCGTCAGACACCGAAAGGAATTATTTTAGCCCCTTACCTTATCTCAAGCATACAAGTATCCAACTGTTGGGGTGGCAGATTCTGAGTCGGTCGGTGTCATGCTGAACTGAACCCGCAGTGCGCGTGAAATTTGTGTCTGGTTTGCGTGATCCGCAAATACATGAATACATTACAGTTCCGTGGGTTTTGTAAAGTGAAATTCGTCACATGATCAGTTGAATTGAATCGATTCAATGAAAGGCTATTTGTCATTTGACATCGAAAGTGTGCGAATCAACCCTATAACATCTGTTACACATGTGAAAGATTTACACCCAAACTTCAAAGGAAAAACAAATATACACGAAATAACTTGCGTTTTCTTTATACTTTGGCTGTCGTGTTGGTGATTAGGACAAACCACGGACTGCTCACCAGTGTTGTGTCACCTGTACAACGAACCTGAGGTTGTGGTTGTAAGGAAAACAAATGATTGTCATTCGCTGTACCAATGTTGTGGAGAATACCAACAAACCATTTTAATGACAGCTCGTAATAAAGATATTTGGCCTGCCCAGATCAGTTATCCACACAATTCTTTTGCCATGCGACCGGTGTCACACAATGACGAATTGCCCGTGCCTCTACCCCTGAAAACATGATCAATAAATCATGAAGAAAACTGTGATGAAACTGAAGTCGGATTTTCCCCAGAAACAGAAGTCTCCGCTTCAAAAGATTCATACTACTTACCAGGAAAGTCTGACACTGGCCTGCACTTTGTAGAGGAGGACAACCTAAATGATTTAGCACGAAATATGAATGTGTCAAAAAAGGAAATAATTTTCATCGGTGCGCAAAATTCATGTTATATGATATATTTGACGAAAAATTGCGAGACATTGAGTTAACAACTTGGCAATCCTTTAAGAGAGTTTTTCTTGCATTTCTCGGGA